>RJWK010042346.1:0-19196 GCA_004363435.1 Platanista minor
CTTTTGCACAGCAAAGGAAACCATAAACAAGATGAAAGACAACCCTCAGAATGGGAGAAAATATCTGCAAATGAATCAACGGACAAAGGATTAATCTCCAAAATATATAAACAGCTCATGCAGCTCAATATTAAACAAACAAACAACCCAATCCAAAAATGGGCAGAAGACCTAAATAGACATTTCTCCAAAGACATACAGATGGCCAAGAAGCACATGAAAAGCTGCTCAACATCACTAATTATTAGAGAAATGCAAATCAAAACTACCATGAGGTATCACCTCACACCAGTTAGAATGGGCATCATCAGAAAATCTAAAGACAACAAATGCTGGAGAGGGTGTGGAGAAAAGGGAACCCTCTTGCAGTGTTGGTGGGAATGTAAACTGATACAGCCACTATGGAGAACAGTATGGAGGTTCCTTAAAAAACTAAAAATAGAATTACCATATGATCCAGCAATCCCACTACTGGGCATATACCCAGAGAAAAACCGTAATTCAAAAGGATACATGCACCCCAATGTTCACTGCAGCACGCACTATTTACAATAGCCAGGTCGCGGAAGCAACCTAAATGCCCATCGACAGACGAATGGATAAAGAAGTTGTGGTACGTATATACAATGGAATATTACTCAGCCATAAAAAGGAACGAAACTGAGTCATTTGTTGAGACGTGGATGGATCTACAGACTGTCATACAGAGTGAAGTAAGTCAGAAAGAGAAAAACAAATATCGTATAGTAACGCATGTATGTGGAACCTAGAAAAATGGTACCAATGAACCGGTTTGCAGGGCAGAGGTTGAGACACAGATGTAAAGAACAAATGTATGGCCACCAAGCGGGGAAAGCCGCAGGTGGGTGGGGATGGTGGTGTGCTGAATTGGGCGATTGGGATTGACATGTAGACACTGATGTGTATAAAATTGATGACTAATAAGAACCTGCTGTATAAAAATAAAATAAAATAAAATTTAAAAATTAAAAAAAAAAAAGATAGTACAAAGGAAAAAAACCACTTTTTTTTTTATAGTGCCCAACTACTGAGGTAAGATCTATAGAAGACAACTCAACAGGTACTACATGGAAAAATTTTTAAAAAAGAGGGACTAAATAAATCTGATTTAATAGACTGATTTAAGGGTTAAAATATAGCTACAGTGGTGATCATTTTGTAATGCAGAAAAATATAGAACACTATGTTGTGCACCAGGAACTAATATAACATCATAGGGCAATTAAACTTCAAAAACTCCAACCAACCAACCAAACTCAGAGAAAAAGAAATCAGATTTGTGGTTACCAGAGGTGGGAATGGGAGTGCGGTGGGGATTACGGGGTATTAAATGAAGGTGGTCAAAGGCACACACATCCAATTGTAAGATAAATTAAGTTCTAGGGGTGTAATGTACGATATGATTAATATAATTAACAGTTCTGTATGTTATATGTGGAAACTGTTACATGAGTAAACCCTAATAGTTCTCAGCACCAGGAACAAATATAATTTTTCCTTTTTCTATTACTTTGTATCTATATAAGATGATTAATGCTTACTAAACACTGTGGTAACATTTCATGATGTAAACAAAATCATTATGCTGTACACCTTAAACTTATACAGTGCTGTATGTCAATTATATTTGAATAAAACTCGAAGGAAGCCCCCGCCCCCCCAGCACACACAATGTAGCTACTAAGACAGAATATTAGTCTCTATGGAGGTAAAAAGAATAAACAAACAATATATATATATATATATATATATATATATATATATATATATATATATATATAAATGTTAATTTTTCACTGAATTGATTAACTCAATCTTATACAGTAATCCAACTCTGCCTCACAGTAAAATAATTTTTAAATGTGATTAGTCCAGTCATAAACACAATCACTACTGGGAGAAGAGAGCAAGATTCAATTAAATTTTTTTTTTAATGGAAAACTTGTTATCAGAAAGTACTCAAAAGAGTTTTAAATATTTAAACAATATTTCCTCCTTAGAATAAAAACATTCTCTACTTACCCTGTAACCCTCAAGATCTCGCATTTGAATCTGTAGTAAAGAAAGGTCCCTTAAGATTTGAAGATTGTCTTTATCCCATTTTAGAGCATTTCTGTAACACTTAATGGCTTCGTCATATTTCTTGTCTGACCTCTGGAGAAGGCCATAAACATGCCAACCTAAAAGATTCAGTTAAGGATACAACCTCCAGGTCAAGAAATAAAGTTCCAATAATATTCTCTATGAAACTCAGAAAACTACATCTATTTATAAAATTACAAGCTTAAAAAACAGAGAGAATACAAAGACAGAAGGTAGTTTGATGCAGTGGGGAAAAAAAAGCACAGCTCTTCAAGCCAGAGAAAACAGGTCTAGCCTGCCTTATTAGCTCTGTGACCTTAAACAAGTTAATTTAATCTTATGTTTCCTCAATTATAAAATATAAATAAACAGAAAGTCTATACAGCAAAGCACAGCAGTTTGGTGACAAAATGGAATAACATATAAAGTGTTCACTGGCTTGCACAAAAATAAATGCTCAATAAATATTAAGAATTATCTTTACTTTTAAAAGGAAAAAGAGGGAATGTGTATCCATGACATGTAATTGTTTTAAATCAAGTGTATTTTCTTTTCCTTAGCTAACAAGGTCCTTGGGACAGACCCTTAGCGCAGTATAAAGTTCCTAAAAATCAACCACTTAAATTTAGGGTGCAGGTGGCCAAAATGGACAGTCTCCTATTCAAAGAACTTAAAGTCTAGTAAGGGATACAGATAAGTGAGCAAAATTACAGTAGGTTGTAAAACTGTGCTACAAAGGGGGAAAAGATGTAAATAATCCCACTCCCCTAACACAGGTCTTTTTCACTTTAGATCTTGATTACTGCAAGTCACCCATCCTCCTGCCTTAGTCTCTCTGCTTTTACTCTCACCTGCCAGAGTAACCTTTCTAAAACACACACACTCAAAAGAAAAGTCTACTTCCCTTTCCAGAAATGAGTAATGTTTCGCTCTCAGATCAGATTCCAGCTTTTCAATCTAACAACTTCCACTCCTTAACAGAGTCAGTAAATACAGAATTTCTAGGGTGACACGTATAACTGAAAATACATATATAATGTTATAAATTTTATTTGAAAAATAATCTTCATTTTCATAATGCAAATGACAAAGTAAAGGTTAACAAATCTTCTCAGTTGGTTGGAACATGGTTTTAAAAAGCCTGAGATACACTACCCTTCATAATCAATCTGGCACCCATTACCTACCTTCCTATTCCCCGCACCCCCATTTCAGGACTTGATCAACTCTCTTCAGCACTGCAACACTTTTTAACTGCCTTGAATCTTCTTCTAAAATCTACCCTCAAGGAGTTTATTAACCCTGCTAAAAATTTAAAGAAATTTATGTTCATCAAGAAGAACCCAGCTAAAGAAAGCATGGCAAGTACACATAGAACACCACACCAACATTAAAATGATGAAAAGATATCTACAAGATGTTATTAATTAATCCTTTGCTTACCTTTTCAGCTTCTGGTTACTCTCAACTCACTCACTTCTGCTTTACTGGATTAGTGATAATTGTTGAACAAATTATAACGTTTTATGTAACACTCAGAAGTGTTAAGCTTCTACCAAGTATCTTCCTTCACTAGAGACTATAAGATCCTTGACAGCAAAATCCATCTTTTCTTAGTCTGTATTATTCCAGACTAACACTTGAAAATGTGCTAAGTGTTTCAGCACTTCATTGTGTTAGCCAACAAAATAGGTAAAGAAATATTTGTTAAAAACTATTTAAAAATCAGTAACCCACAATTTTTTCTCTATCTTCCCTCAGACATCTGTACTTGATCCTACTCTCACACTTCCCTTAAGAAAATAAAATAAAAATTCACCTCATGCAGTACAGCATTATCAGGGACTATGTTAAGCATCATTAAACCTTTACACCACCACGGTGAAGTGAGTACGAGTATTCTCATTTAACACATAAGGAAACTAAGCCCTAAGATCACAGGAAGAAGCTGACCTGAGATTCAAACCAAAGTGCAGCATACTCCAGACCCTGGGCTCTCAATCAGTATACTATACTGCCTTCTAACACTCCTTATTGTATATCCTTCCCTAAATTCATGCTATGATGAAATCTGCTGGGTACCTCTTTTTTTAAGTGTGGGAAGAGCTTTCATAGATATTTTAAAAGGCAAGTCCCATTTATCTATGACTAGATACAATGGTAGAACATGGTAGGTATACAAAAATGTTTCCTGAATGAAGGCAGTTGCTGTTATTCAACTGAAGAAAGAACCATCTCCTCCGGAGTTACACAGTAAGAGAGATCTAAAACTTCTGACTCCCAAATTGCTGCCTTAGCTCAAGACACCACAATACAACCCTTAAATATACAAAAAGGATACACACATGACTCTTCAAGTCATTTCTCAAACCTCTACGAACCAATTCATAAGCTTCTTCCTTTTTTCCCAAACAGTTCAATGTTAATCCTTTCATAGCCAGGGTTTCTATTTTTAAAAAGAAGAAAAAAAAGAAAAGGAAGAAAAAAAGAAAAAGAATTTACAGATAACTAACAACAACAAAAACGGTAACCATAATCTCAAAAACAAATGTTACATTATCCTGAATATTTAAAACTTCAAGGAGATTCCTGGGAAAATGTCCAGGTTTTTACAGAATTAAAATATTTGTTAAACTGACAAATGCAGTAACTACACACTTCTATACTGTAGGTCTCCGTAGATTTTTTTTTTTTTTTTAGATAAAAAGATACAAAAATGCATGAATATCTGGTAATCCATATGCTAACAAGATAAAATGATTTTCCTACTGTTCAGGGGAATTCCATGACCTTATTAAATCACTCCTTTAAAGTATGAAAAACTTTATCTTGAAACAGACTATCTCTGTGAACCCAAGTTACATAAAGGTTAAATTCACTGTTCAACTATTTAAATATACACATAAATTACATCTCTGGTTTTCATAAATTTATTTTAAAATGATTCTTTGGAATTACTATTAAATATACAAGTAAAAGAAGATGTCAGACACCTGTCATTCACAATCCACAGATTAAAAAAGAGTTGAGGAAAATATTAATTTTCAGAAAGGGAAAATAATACTTCTCATTTCACAATGTATATTCTATGAAACACAAATGAATATAAAATATTCATTATGATTAATTTGTCTTTTAGGACTACAATTTAAAATTTATAGAAAAGTTAATTAGGAATAAAAGATAAGGATTAAACATATTATCCTGAGGAAAAGTCAACATTTATAGTAAAACATAGATAAAGAAATGGAAGCAAAAAAAAAGAAGAAAAAAATGTGTACAAAATCATCATAAATCATGCAGAAATTTAAAGGAAAAGGAAGCAAACAAAGCATATTTGGCAAGTAGCCAAATTAGCAAGGTACTGTAGAAAGTAACACTTTGTTGTTAAACAGCTAAAATCTATGCAAGAAACAACTTCAAGTGTCTTAATTAATGAAAACCCAGGTTGTCAGTAAGTTTAGAACAAATCATAACTTATGTACTGTTAAAAAGTATTTTCAATTAAATTATGACACTTCATATGCAACCTGATTTCAGATATGTTAAAATATGAAGGGAAATTGCATTTAGACACAATGAAAGTGGGTACTCTGCTGTACTGAAACTCTATGGTGACTGTACGACTAAAAGTTACCATTATGCATACTTCTGGAATGAATATAAAACAACCTAATATCCAACTGGCTAGCAAAACTATTTTTTAACAAGGAAATGGAGAGAGAAAATTTTAGCTATTTTATTCCCACTGCTCTCCATCTTTAAGCAATTTTATTACTATAGTGAAAGTACACAAGAGTAAAGATAGCTCACAGGGAACTATTGCTCTCTCCCTCTTCAATATTAAGAGAACATTATCAAATTAATTAACAAAGAGCCATGTTTCCTAACTACAAATCAGACCCATGAAAGCTTATTTTTCCTTTGCTTCTTTACAAGTTTATCCTACAAACATCTCACTGTCCAATTTTCTACCCTCACACAGGCAAAAGCTATGTAAACTCCCAAAATCATGTCTTAAACATGGCTGTCTTGAAAAACTAATTAAGATACAATGCTAAATAAGAAGGTGCTGGTTCATGAGCAAAGACCCAAATGCATACTTTCTGAATAAGCTTATTGTAAGGAATAAAATTTCTCTAGCTGGACCAAAGTTCTCAAGCAAAATTTTCTTGTAACATTTTAAATAAACTTATTTATTAAACTTAAATTAGCATATTTGTCTTACTAGGTTCTTTTGCCTTTCCTATGGTGCTAATATTCAAAATAGGAATAAATCAGAACTCAAGTAGATTGTGTTATCATTTTCTCGACAATAAATTCAAAGTATTAGTATTAAACATCTCACAGGAGTCAAGGATAAGAAGGTCCATTCTCTCTGGAAAACAGTCTAGGCAGCTGGGATTAACAGAACCCAAATAAGTGAAAACAGACAAGTAAGCAAAGCCTTACCTACTTATACTTACAAGCAAGTGTACAGTATTTACACTTACCTCCATGCTCAGCAAATTTGGGGTTAGAGAGGATTTGTTTACAGAATTTCAATCCATTTCTGTACTGTTTATGTTCATAACATCTCTGTCAAAACAAAAGAGAAAAATTTAAGTTTAGAAAGAAATGCAAACAATTTTAAATTCGGTGCTAAATTTTTGATTCTGTTAAATACAACAAAATGATCACGTTATTTCCATATTCTCCTAAATCCCACTAAAACGCAGTTAAAAAAAATAAATACAGGGAGTCCTCTGGTAACTTAGTGGTTAGGATTCGGCACTTTCACTGCAGTGACCTGGGTTCAATCCCTGCTCAGGGAACTGGATACCACAAGCTACACTGTGTAGCCAAAATTAAAAAAAAAAAAAAAAAAAAAAAAAAAAAAATTAAAAAACAAAAAAAAAAAAAAAAAAAAAAAAAAAAAAAAAAAAAAAAAAAAAAAAAAAAAAAAAAAAAAAAAAAAAAAAGGAAGGTTCAAATACAGAAAGTAAAAGCAAGACAAAGGGACAAAATATACATTAGAAAAAATAAGAAAATCATTAGCTTACTCCGAAAGGTCCAACAAGTGTTAATAATGTGAAAACTGAAAAAAAAAGAAAGGTGTAGAAATTATATTTTAAAATAACATTTTCTTTTTGCTGAAGGAAACAAGTCTCTGAAGCCACAAGGGACAAACAAGCGCATGCAAATTAACAAAGGGGAAAAAAGACCCACACTATGGCACACCATAATGAAAATTCAAAGCCTGGAAATAATGGTCCTTAAAAACTTCCAGAGAGAGGGGCTTCCCTGGTGGCACAGTGGTTAAGAATCTCCCTGCCAATGCAGGGGACAAGGGTTCGAGCCCTGGCCCGGGAAGATCCCACATGCCACGGAGCAACTAAGCCCGTGCACCACAACTACTGAGACTGAGCTCTAGAGCCCACGAGCCACAACTACTGAGCCCGCGAGCCACAACTACTGAGCCCACATGCCACAACTACTGAAGCCTGCGCACCTAGAGCCCGTGCTCTGCAATGAGAGACGCCACCACAATGAGAAGCCCACGCAATGCAAAGAAGAGTAGCCCCTGCTCACCGCAACTACAGAAAGCGCAGCAACAAAGACCCAACACAGCCAAAAATAAATAAATAAAATTTTTTAAAAAACTTCCAGAGAGAAAAAAACAAGTCACATAAAAAAGATCTGTAATCAGAATAGCACTGGACTTTTACTCCAAAGTAACAATGGAATACTGCTAAAAGCTATAAAACTACACACAGCCTTCAAAATTCAGAATTCTTTACCTAGCTAAACTGTCAATCAAGTATATATAAGTAAAATGACAGTTTAAAGCTTCTCAGGAAGTTAAAATTTTATCTCTCTGCATTCTTCCTTAGGAAGGTATTAAAAGGAATCAAAACAAACAAAAAAGATAACATGGGACTTAGTAAATAAGTAATCTAATGCAGAAAAAAGAACTAGAGAACAACCACACCAAAATAAAACAGGATGCCAAAGGCCACCATGGAATAGGTTTCTATCAAGGACAAAAATGGAAAATTTTCTTTATAAACACCTGACAGAAATACAGGCACATTTGGGGAAAATGAAAAATGGGTCTATAGAAAACCAGGCAACTGAATAAGATAGGTATTAACTCCAGGAGAAATAAAGACTTGTATAAGAGAGTGTGGTGGTCTTAGTGGTCTTAACATAATATTTGGCTCAACAATAAAAAATACATGTATAGTTATAAAAATGTAAATATTTAATACTGGTTTATCAAAATACCGTGATATAAGTATAAAGAAAGACAAGTGAGCAAATGTGTGAATGATGAAGTTCCAAGTCCTCATTTTCCATAAACAGAAGTCAACAAATGTCTAAAAGTCATGTATCAAGAAATACTGTTATAGGGACTTCCCTGGTGGTCCAGTGGCTAAGACTCCATGCTCTCAATGCAGGGGGTCCAAGTTTGATCCCTGGTCAGGGAACTAGATCCCACATGCCACAACTAAGAATTCGCATGCTGCAACTAAAGATCCCACGTGCCACAACGAAGATCCTGCGTGCCACAACCTAAGACCTGGTGCAGCCAAATAAATAAATAAATATTTTAAGAAAGAAGAAAGAAATAATGTTATATTACTAAGTAACAGAAAAGCAAATACCAGAGAAAATGGCTAGAAGGACTGAGGGTGCTTGATTCTGGTGTGCGAAGGTATGGAGGGGATGTGGGGGCAGGGGGAGCTAACAAATTCTTTTTCATCATAAACCTTTTAGTGCTATCTGACTTTTAAGTATCACCATGTGCTTTTATAACAATAATTATTTTTAAAGCACTGTATTCATTACAGAAAACATCTTAAAGATATGGTACTCTATGCCAGATTTCACTGTCGTAAGTTTAAACAAATTTTACTCACAATTTTTAAACCAATACATTCAAAATCTGGGAGAGGTAGTTAATGCAAATGATAATAAAATCATAGAAAAATGTGGAGAAACAAAAATGTAAAGTTTTACATTCAGCACCATGAAATCAACTGCTTAAAGCTCAATGCTACAGCCAACTACAGAGCTGTCCTATAATCAACTATGTACTCACCATCTCTATTTTGTTGTTCACATCTCAAACCTAATACACTATCCAAAACACAACTGATTTTTTCCCCCAGAATCTATTCACCAAGTCTTCACCATCTCAAGAGATGCCCTTCCCTCAACTCACCCTCACTCAGATGATGAAGCAAAAAACCTAATTATCCTCTGTGCTTTCCTTCCCTGACACTTCCATTCTCTAGTAGATCCATCAGTCCTAGTTTCTCTGCAATAGCTTCCTCTCAGCTCTTCCCACAATCAACAAGCAAAGTGATCTGGGGGATAGGATGGAGGGGAGAGCAGAAGCAGTAAGGTAACCACATGCAGCCAAAGAAATATACGACTAAGCAACTAAATTTAGTGTTCCTATTCACTTAGCAGAAAGCCTAAAAATAATTTTTCTTATAATAATTAAAATAATAGTAAAAAGCATTAAAGGAAGCTATGACATAAAGACTAGGCTAATTAAAACTGACACTCCTAACTTGTCACTGTTTTCCAGGAACTACATACATACAAAGAATAGTTTACGCACACTATTCTTTTTTTTTTTTTTAATAGATCTTTACTGGAGTATAATTGCTTCACAATACTGTGTTAGTTTCTGTTGTATAACAAAGGGAATCAACCATATGCATACATATATCCTCATATCCCCTCCCTTTTGAGCCTCCCTTCCTCCCACCCTCCCTATCCCACCTCTCCAGGTCATCGCAAAGCACTGAACTGATCTCCCTGTGCTATGCTGCTGCTTCCCACTAGCTAACTATTTTACATTCGGTAGTGTATATCTGTCCATGCTACTCTCACTTCGCCCCAGCTTCCCCCTTCCACCCCATGTCATCAAGTCCATTCTCTATGTCTACCTCTTTATTCCTGCCCTGCAGCTAGGTTCATCAGTACCTTTTTTTTTTTAGATTCCATATATATGTGTTAGCACACGGTATTTGTTTTTCTCTTTCTGGCTTACTTCACTCTGTACAACAGACTCTAGGTCCATCCACCTCACTACAAATAACTCAATTTCATTCTTTTTATGGCTGAGTAATATTCCATTGTATACATGTGCCACATCTTTATCCATTCATCAGTCAATGGACATTTAGGTGGTTCCATGTCCTGGATATTGTGAATAGTGCTGCAATGAACACTGTGGTACATGTCTATTTTTTTTTAACATCTTTATTGGAGTATAATTGCTTTACAATGGTGTGTTAGTTTCTGCTTTATAACAAAGTGAATCAGTTATACATATACATATGTTCCCATATCTCCTCCCTCTTGCGTCTCCCTCCCTCCCACCCTCCTAGGTGGTCACAAAGCACCGAGCTGATCTCCCTGTGCTCTGCGGCTGCTTCCCACTAGCTATCTGTTTTATCTTTGGTAGTGTATATATGTCCATGCCACTCTCTCACTTTGTCACAGCTTACCCTTCCCCCTCCCCATATCCTCAAGCCCATTCTCTAGTAGGTCTGTGTCTTTATTCCCATCTTACCCCTAGGTTCTTCATGACTTTTTTTTTTCCTTAGATTCCATATATATGTGTTAGCATAGAGTATTTGTCTTTCTCTTTCTGACTTACTTCACTCTGTATGACAGACTCTAGGTCCATCCACCTCATCCACAAATAACTCAATTTCATTTCCTTTTATGGCTGAGTAATATTCCATTGTATATATGTGCCACATCTTCTTTATCCATTCATCTGATGATGGACACTTAGGTTGCTTCCATCTCCTGGCTATTGTAAATAGAGCTGCAATGAACATTTTGGCACATGTCTCTTTTTGAATTACGGTTTTCTCAGGGTATATGCCCAGTAGTGGGATTGCTGGGTCATATGGTAGTTCTATTTTTAATTTTTTAAGGAACCTCCATACTGTTCTCCATAGTGGTTCTATCAATTTACATTCCCACCAACAATGCAGGAGGGTTCCCTTTTTACCACACCCTTTCCAGCATTTATTGTTTCTAGATTTTTTGATAATGGCCATTCTGACTGGTGTGAAGTGATACCTCATTGTAGCTTTGATTTGCATTTCTCTAACATTTAGTGATTTTGAGCATCTTTTCATGTGCCTCTTGGCCATCTGTATATCTTCGCCATCTGTATGTCTTCTTTGGTGAGATGTCTACTTAGGTCTTCTGCCCATTTTTTAATTGAATTGTTGTTCTTTATTTTGTTTTGTTTTGTTTTTTGCAGTACGCGGGCCTCTCACTGTTGTGGCCTCTCCCGTTGCAGAGCACAGGCTCCGGACCCGCAGGCTCAGCAGCCATGGCTCACAGGCCGAGCCGCTCCACTGCATGTGGGATCTTCCCGGACTGGGGCACGAACCCATGTGCCTTGCAGCGGCAGGAGGACTCTGAACCACTGCGCCACCAGGGAAGCCTGAATTGTTTTTTTGTTATTGAGCTCCATGAGCTGTTTTTATATTTTGGAGATTAATCCTTTGTCTGTTGTTCCATTTGCAAATACTTTCTCCCATTCTGAGGGTTGCTTTTCATCTTGTTTATGGTTTCCTTTGCTGTGCAAAAGCTTTTAAGTTTAATTAGGTCCCATCTGTTTATTTTTGTTTTCATTTCCATTACTCTAGGAGCTGGGTCACAAAAGATCTTGCTGTGGTTTATGTCAAAGAGTGTTTTTCCTATGTTTTCCTCTAAGAGTTTTAGTGTCTGGTCTTACATTTACCTCTTTAATCCATTTGGAGTTTATTTTTGTGTATGGTGTTAGGTAGTGTTCTAATTTCATTCTTTTACATGTAGCTGTCCAGTTTTCCCAGCACCACTTATTGAAGAGGCTGTCTTTTCTCCACTGTATGTTCTTGCCTCCTCTGTCATTAATCAGGTGACCATATGTGCGTGGGTTTATCTCTGGGCTTTCTATCCTGTACCACTGATCTATATTTCTGTTTTTGTGTCAGTACCACACTGTCTTGATTACTGTAGCTTTGTAGTATAGTTTGAAGTCGGGGAGCCTGATTCCTCCAGTTCCATTTTTCTTTCTCAAGATTGCTTTGGCTATTCGGGATCTTTTGTGTTTCCATATGAATTGTAAAATTTTTTGTTCTAATTCTGTGAAGAATGCCACTGGTAGTTTGATAGGGATTGCATTGAATCTGTAGAGTGCTTTGGTTGGTATAGTCTTTTTCATAATACTGACTCTTCCAATCCAAGAACATGGTATATTTCTCCATCTGTTTATGTCATCTTTGACTTCTTTCATCAATGTTGTATAGTTTTGTAAGTATAAGTCTTTCACCTCCTTAGGTAGGTTTATTCCTAGGTATTTTATTCTTTCTGTTGCTATGGTAAATGGGATTGTTTCCTTAACTTCTCTTTCTGATTTATCATTGTTAATGTATATGAATGCCAGAGATTTCTGTGCATGAATTTTGTATCCTGCAACCTTACCAAATTCACTGGTTGGTTTCAGGTGTTTTCTGGTGGCATCTTTAGGATTTTCTATATATAGTGTCATGGCATCTGCAAAAATGACAGTTTTACCTCTTCTTTTCCAATCTGTATTTCTTTTATTTATTTTTCTTCTCTGATTGCTGTGGCTAGGATTTCCAAAACTGTGTTGAATAAGAGTGGTGAGAGTGGACACCCTTGTCTTGTTCCTGATCTTAGTGGAAATGCTTTCAGTTTTTCACCATTGAGTATGATGTTTGCCGTGAGTTTGTCATATATGGCCTTCATTATGTTGAGGTAGCTTCCCTCTATGCCCACTTTCTGGAGAGTTTTTATCATAAATGGGTGTTGAATTTTGTCAAAAGCTTTTTCTGTATCTACTGAGATGATCATATGGTTTTTATTCCTTAATTTGTTAATATGATGTAAAGACTAGGCTAATTAAAAGTGACACTCCTGGGCTTCCCTGGTGGCGCAGTGGTTGAGAGTCCGCCTGCCGATATAGGGGACGCGGGTTCATGCCCCAGTCCGGGAGGATCCCACATGCCGTGGAGCGGCTGGGCCCGTGAGCCATGGCCACTGGGCCTGTGCGTCCGGAGCCTGTGCTCTGCGACGGGAGAGGCCACAGCAGTGAGAGGCCTGTGTACCACACACACAAAAAAAGTGACACTCCTAACTTGTCACTGTTTTCCAGGAACTACATACATACAAAGAACAGTTTAAGTACCCTATTCTTTTTTTTTTTTAATAAATTTATTTATTTATTATTTTTGGCTGCATTGGGTCTTCGTTGCCACACGCGGGCTCTCTCTAGTTGCAGTGAGCAGGGCTTCTACAGAAGCCTGCAATGGGCTTCTCATTGCAGTGGCTTCTCTTGTTGCAGAGCATGGGCTCTAGGCACGCAGGCTTCAGTAGCTGTGGCACACAGGCTTCAGTAGTTGTGGCTCGCGGGCTCTAGAGCGCAGGCTCAGTAGTTGTGGGGCACAGGCTTAGTTGCTCTGCGGCATGTGGGATATTCCCAGACCAGGGCTCGAACCCGTGTCCCCTGCATTGGCAGGCGGATTCTTAACAACTGCGCCACCAGGGAAGCCCCCTAAGTACACTATTCTTAAAACCCTCAATTTGCTTTCTAAAAATTTATTTCTGTAAAAACATAGTAAGGGAACTTCCACTTTTAGCCATGATGGAGTGAGGCTGAACTTGTCCTTCTAACATAAACAACAAAACTGGACAAAATATATAAAATAACTGGTAACTGGTGCCAGACACTGGACAACAGGCAGTGCAGGATTGTGAACCATGGGTTGGGGGGACATGATACACTTGGTAATGTCACTGTTTTACAGATTATAGCACAGGGAGAAGTATCCAAAGCAGAGCACAACAGTCCACAGAGTTGAAGAAACAAAGATTGAAGTTCAAGGAGGCTGAGGTACTCTGCAAGGCAGAGTACTGAAAGTGATGGAACTATTCAGAGAAAGACATCCAAAAATCTGCATGGGGTCCTTGGGCATCTGTTGCCAGAGATTACAAACCTAGTTAGTGGCAAAATTCCTAGTTAGTGTTGGCGGGCCTAACAGTCTAGGTCCTCTAAGTCCCACTTAAGAGCTCTTTCCATCACATACGAAATTTTATTACATTTTATTAACATAAATATTATTAAAGCCAAGAGTTTTCATCTTTTAACAGATCTTCTAACCATCAAATTCAACTTTTATCTCACCTTTTGTTCCTTTGCTTACTCAGTACTATAATCAAATAGGCAATAAAAATGCCAAAAATAAGGTGACAAAAATGAACACACACAGATTAACCAATTTGATAATTCCCCCAGATAACTGAGTTTACCAAATAAAAATGAAAAACCAAACTCCACTTTCTTTGAATGAGATAATAATACTATAGCACTTAGTTTTTTATTTTATCAAACTTCAGAACCGTAATTAAGTTTCAGTTCCTAATGATTATGCTCCCAATTAATGAAATTTGGCAGCTGCCCATATTGAAATTATACTCAATACCACTAACCCAATTATCTTTTGTCAAGGTTACCCATAAAAATAATTGAGAATGGGGCTTCCCTGGTGGCGCAGTGGTTGAGAGTCCGCCTGCCAATGCAGGGGACACCGGTTCATGCCCCGGTCTGGGAAGATCCCACATGCCGCGGAGCGGCTAGGCCCGTGAGCCATGACCGCTGAGCCTGTGCGTCCGGAGCCTGTGCTGCACAACGGGAGAGGCCACAACAGTGAGAAGCCCGAGTACCGCAAAAAAATAAATTAATTAAAAAAATAATTGAGAATGGCATACCATTCAGTGTGCATTTAAGGAAACAGACCTCAATCTCTTTTTTTCCTAGAAGCACTACTCCTACAACAGGTCACTCATAAAAAATGAGAGTAGTATTCTCACAGTTTAATGGAAAAAGTAACAGCAAACATTCAATTTACTCTACCCCAAAAAATTTCCTTGAAACTTCTGCTTTTGCCCAAAGATAAACTCTAGTAGTATACAGGGTTTACAAGAAAAATAGGAAGTAGTGTATCATATTCAACAATTTCTTTCCTCCAAACATATAAGGCCAGATCTATGTATACTTCAGCTTTAACACAGGTTTCTGTCTAATCAAAATGGAAACTTATAAAAGCAGTCTTAAAGTATAACAGAAGATATAATCATAAGGAGTCCTTTTCTGAACCATTCAAAAGGCGTAAATGTACAAAATGAAAAAAATAATTTGCTTATTTTTAAAAATCCCATGTAACACTATCACTAAAGTTCATTCTACAGAATCATGGGAATAATCTTATCATGATAAGATTTTTTTTTTAAACCATAAGATACTTAATGCTGCTTTAACAAACCTGTAGACTTAAATTTTTAGAGAATTTACTTTTATTCAGGGTAAGAGAGATGCAAATACTACATACAGTATACTTTGAGCAAAGGTTTCACATCAATTCATTTTAAACAGGCTTTGTAAAATGACACTGTGTGCAGACATGTTAAGTTCTCCATAGTAGAATCATCAAATTAAATAAAAATACATGTCTACAATCCCATCTCTGAAATTTATGTATTTGGGGAGTTCTTGAAATTTCAGAATTATAAATAAGGGGTTCCCTTGGTATGGAATTAATGCCATAGTATTCTGTTTGTCACCTTGCCTGTAACATGAACATGTTAATTCAAAATTAAACATAATAGTTTCAAAAATATTAGAATATTGTAGACTGTTAGCTTTCATTAGCAGCTAAATTGTAAAATATTAACAGTGTGCTACAGAAACAGTAAAGCAAAACAGGATATAATTCAAACAGAATGAACTGTTCAAATCCTGTGTGCTAAATGCTGGCACCATACACCGAGACTCCTGCTTCTAAAATGTCTAGGAATAACTGACACCAGCTCATGCTCTTGCCAAGCATAAAACTGGTTAAATAAATATGAAATAATTATTTTCAGCCATTGGACAAGAGCCATCACAGGACTGTGCTCTCAGAAGGGAAACAAGGTAAATCCCAAGAAAATCTTTTTTTTTTTTTGCCTATAGGCATTTTCCAGACTGCAGAAGAAAGAGGAGGAACACAAGTAAAACATGTCAGTCTTACTGACCTAAGCAGATTTCTGAGATAGAAAATGCCTGAAGAGCTGAAATTTATGGAGCAGGGTATCAGAAAGAACTGTACAGAGAAGAAATTTTGGAAATTTGTACAAGAGTTTTTGGTCAAATATTAAATTGATCAGGTACACTGCAGAATTCTACTCTAGCTGGCCAAGAACAACTACCAAGTAGCATGAGCTGAACAACTACTGATGCTTATACATGGCTGGGAGACATCTGAGTTCCAAACATCCAGTTAGAGACTTCATTAAACACTCCAGGATTCATCAGAGACCCAGAAATGCCACACCTTGAGAATAAGGATAATCTAGAGCACTTTTATTAAAGCTTAAAAACAAGAACAAGCTGATGCACAAGCAAATTAACCATCTGCCAAAACAAAACTCTATTACAAAGCACAACAAGATCCAGATACTCAATATCCTAGTGTCTATAATACACATTACAGAAAAACAAAAATTATTAGAAATGTGAAGAAACAGGAAATTGTGACCCACGACCTACAGAAAAAAACTAATCAACAAAAACAGATTCAGAAATAATGACAGAAGTACCAGACAGACTTTAAAACAGTAACTATTAAGTAATTTTAAAAGACTGAAAGGAAAACATGAAATAATCAGAAAACAAATAGGAAATCTTAATAGAGAAATGGAAACTATTAAACCCACAGAACCAAGAATCTCAACCAACTCCAAGCAGGCTCAACTAAAAAAAAGAAAACAACAAAACAAAAAGCAAACAAAAAAAGAGGCACATCACAATCCAAATCTAAAAAATAAGGACAAAATAGAAAATTATAAAATTAGTCAGAAAAAAGCCTGTAACCTAAAAGGTCTCCAATTATCATACCAGCTTCCACCTTAAGAAAGTAGAAAAATAAGAGCAAATTAAACTCAACATAAGCAGAAGAAACAAAAGAAAAAAGAACAGAAACAATGAAATAGAAAAGAGAGAAATAAAGGAAATCAGTTAAACCAAAATCCAGTTCTTTGAGAAGATCAATAAAACTGCTGGGCTTCCCTGGTGGCGCAGTGGTTGAGAGTCCACCTGCCGATGCAGGGGACACCGGTTCGTGCCCTGGTCCAGGAAGATCCCACATGCCGCGGAGCGGCTGGGCCTGTGAGCCATGGCCGCTGAGCCTGCGTGTCCGGAGCCTGTGCTCCACAACGGGAGAGGCCACAACAGTGAGAGGCCTGTGTACGGCAAAAAAATAAAAAAAATAAAAATAAATAAAACTGCTAAACCTCTAACCAAAATATGGGCATGATCACAAAAGTACACAGTAGAGCGAAATAACTAGAACCCCAGCTTTCTAGACAGAGGATGAGAAGAGGAGCCCCAGGGAAACAAAATATCAGGAAGATCACAGAGGAGGCAGAACTGGAGAAAGCAACCCCATAAAGTTGTTTATGAATTCCAGGGTTCATAAACATGCAATCTTATTCACAGCACACCAGACTTTGAGAAGTGAACCAACAGATACATCGTCCAGGCCCCAGGCCAGCTACTGGATGGCACATAAGCAGGACAGATTCAACCAGTACTACAAAGATTTTAAAAACAGAACTGATAGTAGAACTATATGACATGGCAAATAAAGAAACTAGGCTATTTACATCAATAGAAGATAGTGACATATAAAATTTAAATTAATACATACAATTTATGGGGGGTGGGGTTGTTTTGTTTTGGCCACACCGCATGACATGCAGGATATCAATTCCCTGACCAGGGATGGACACGTGTCCCCTGCAGTGGAAACGGAGTCTTAACCACTGGACCGCCAGGGAAGTCCCAATACATACAATTTAGATTTGGCATTAACATTACATAATTTTCTTTAGTATTAAATATACCTTTCTATCGTTTTCCTTCAGCTAATGCAAAAAACATTTTATCCATCAAAACTGATTAAAAGGAATGCAGCCTCCAATCAAGCTAAATGATAAAAGCCAAACTTAGCTTTAAGAGTCTGCCATTTTGAAACGATGTCTGGGATTTGACAAAATAATCCAGGAGGTAGGAGTCATAGATGAAAAAGAATGCACTGAAAGTTGGTAATTGTCAAACCAAGGAGATAGGTTTATTATATTATTATCTTTGCTTTCATACGTTTGAAATTTTCACAATTAAAAAGTTAAAAAGAAAATGAGCCTTAGCTATGCTAAAATCAACTCAGGAAACATTTATTAACTTACGAGGAGCCTGGCTAGCACTTAGTATTGCCAGTGTACTGGAACTACTTTTGGTAGTCCTACTTCTGTAGGAAGGTATGGAGAAAGGGCACCTACAGGTATCGAGAAAGGGCACCTACAGTCAGAGCTATTGCTACTTAACGTTTTAATTAGCTAATATTAAATAAAATTTAAAATTCTTCAGTAAAGCTCCTCAGTCACACTACCCACATCTCAGGTGTTCAATAGCCACATGTGACTAATGGCTAACATATGGAAATTCAGATGCAGAACATTTCCATCATCACAAGAAATTCTATTGGACAACACTGCTCTAGAGTCTACAGTTCAAATCTTAGAAAACACTTAGGTTTGCATCACTGGCTTAATTACACTTATTAGAGCCTCAACTGTGTCACCTGCAAAATGTGGACGTTAACAACCTTGCAGGGTTAAGGTGAGAATTAAATACAAATGTATATAAAGAACCTGAGTAAGCACTCAATAAAATGTTTAAATAAAGCACTACGGTATCAGTTACAGCTTAAAATATTTAGACCCAACACAGTTTGACTGATTATAGAGAAATCTGAAAGCAGAAACTGAATTAAAATATACAATCAAAGGGCTTCCCTGGTGGCACAGTGGTTGAGAGTCCGCCTGCCGATGCAGGGGACGCGGGTTCGTGCCCCGGTCCGGGAAGATCCCACATGCCGCGGAGCAGCTGGGCCCGTGAGCCATGGTCGCTGAGCCTGCGCGTCCGGAGCCTGTGCTCCGCCACGGGAGGGGCCACAACAGTGAGAGGC
>RJWK010042347.1:0-19199 GCA_004363435.1 Platanista minor
CTAAAAAAAAAAAAAAAAAAAAAAAAAGGGTTCTGAAGTACCTAAGGGCAGGACAGGAATAAAGATGTAGAGAATGGACTTGAGGACACGGGGAGGAGGAAGGGTAAGCTGGGACAAAGTGAGAGAGTGGCATGGACATAGATATACTACCAAATGTAAAATAGATAGCTAGTGGGAAGCAGCCACATAGCACAGGGAGATCAGCTCGGTGCTTTGTGTCCACCTAGAGGGGTGGGATAGGGAGGGTGGGAGGGAGACGCAAGAGGGAGGGGATGTGGGAATATATGTATATGTATGACTGATTCACTTTGTTATAAAGCAGAAACTAACAAACTATAGTAAAGCAATTATACTCCAATAAAAGAAAAATCTTGCCTGGTGATTTCTTTTTTTTTAAATTAATTTTACTTATTTATTTATTTTTGGCTGTGTCTGGTCTTCGTTGCTGCGCGCAGGCTTTCTCTCGTTGCGGTGAGCGGGGGCTACTCTTCGTTGCGGTGCGCGGGCTTCTCATGACAGTGGCTTCTCTTGTTGTGGAGCGTGGGTTCTAGGTGCACGGGCTCAGTAGTTGTGGCTCACGGGCTTAGTTGCTCTGGGGCCTGTGGGATCTTCCTGGACCAGGGCTCGAACCCGTGTCCCCTGCATTGGCAAGTGGATTCTTAACCACTGCGCCACCAGGGAAGTCCCGCCTGGTGATTTCTTTGAGTATTTTCCATCTTCCTTCACGAAAACTTAAGCTTCGTGATGGCAGAAACTTTATCTTGCTGGCCACTATATTCCTAGTGCCTAGCACGTAGTAGATGTTCAAGAAATATATACTGAATGAACGAACAAATGAACAAATGAGAACTATCCCCAACGTTGACATAACTTGGAGAACACAGAAGATTGGGCTGAGAACTAATAATTCAGAGCGTAGAGCATACACAGTTGTAAATGAGAGAAAACCTCCGTGCCAAGAGACAGAGAAGCAATTTTGGAAACCATAAATAATTAGAAGCAAGAATTTTTTCAGAGGATGATAAAAGAAGTCACCTCTCTTAGCCAATAACGGATCGATTTAGAGGCAGCCTGCACCACCGGGGAAGCCTTACAGTGTGTGGCAGGTCCCCAGGAAAGGACACAAATATTTGGGGAAAGATTTAAAACTAGGCAGGACCCTGGGCTATGGGCCTATCTGTGAGTCTGTCTGTGGGGAAAAGACCAAGTAGAATCCAGAATTAAACCAGAAAGCCCTTGTTCTGGCCACTCCTCTCTAAGATACAAAGGTCAATGCTTGGTGCTCAGGACCGGGCTGAGCCAAGCCTGTGGGCATAGGTTGGGGTGAGAGGTTAGCCCCGCATAGGGAGGAGTTGAAAAACAGAGACCAAAAGAGGGGAGCAGACATTCATCATCAGAACGACATCCAGCACGGCATCGGGGATTAGGAAATACAATCTCCCAAGAGCACGTGCTACAATGGGTTCCTGTCCCACAAGAAAGAACTCTCTAGACCTCCCAGGTACACAGCCAGTCTTACTCTCACACCTTTGCACTTGCCGTTTTCTGTTCCTTGGAATAAGAAGTGGGGGCACTTTTTATCTGGCAAACGCTTGCTCGCTCCTTCAGAAGCCAACGCACACGTCAGTTCTGCTGTGGGCCCGCACAGCTCTGCTTCCCGTGGACGCCTGAAATCCAGTCCCACCCCACGACGTCTGGGTCGGGCACCTGGGCCTTGCATGTCTTGTTCTGTCCCGAACGATCACGGCACCTGTGCCTGACATAAGCTCTCACGAGCGAGGGCAGAGGGAAGATCTTACCCTGGCCTTGTCTCTCCAAGTTCACACTCTGTGCGCCCAGGTGGGCACAGTGAGAAGCCAGAGCAGGCAGCCCCCTGCCGTGCTGATGCCTCAGTCGCTGACCTTCGTGGTCAGAATGCACAATACTCACCACCTGATGTGGGCCCAGGCCAGGCCCACAATGTGCGACAGTTTTCTCCATTGTGGGCTCCCACGGCCCGTCAACTGGGCTGTGGGAGCTGCCAGGGTTCCGAAGTCTGCTGCTCCTTTTTCCTGCCTCTGGGTTTCATGGTTCACCGTCACTCTGACTCCAGAGCAATGCTCTCCAGTCCTGACGGCTGGACACATCCGTCTGCCCTGTGGCATCTCTCAGCCAGCCAGGCCTTCCATCGACACTCGCTGTAGGAGTGGAGGCAACAGAGCACTAGGTGCTGTGGAGCTGGACAGAGGCGACAGGTCTCAGGGACTCTGTGGGGCTCCGTGGGGCTCCAGCTCTGCGAGCCCACATCTGGGACCCAACAACAAACCCACGGACTTCAGTGAGTGGCTGGTGGAAACTGTAAATGCCTGCGATTGGGGAAGTTGGGATCATCATCATCACAGAATCCCATCTAAATGTCCCTCCAGGGTATGTCTCCTCGATTGCACGTAGGTCTAGTTTGCATAGTTTCCTCCTGACCAAAACTGGATAGATGCCCGAGCTGACCTTCTCTCTCACCTTTGGAGATGGGCTGAGCCCAGGCTTTGTAGGCAGGCCAAGTCAGCGAGCAGCGTCTGGGAAAGTTGGGTGTGCTCTAGAAGAGGCCCACAGCTCATGAGAAGACCCCAGCCTCGACTTCTGACCTGGGACCACGCAGCGGGCCCAGGGGCATCCAGCACAGTGCTGACCACGTGGCCACAGATGGCCTCGGGCCACGCCACACTGAAAGCCTGGGCTGTGGCCATTCTGAGCAGGACAGAAGAGGACTAACTTTGCAGGAACGGGAGGAGCTGTCTGGAGTCGCCACACATTGTCACGCACCACTCCCCCCCCACCCCCACCGCCCCCGACTCCAATAGCGTCTTGCAACGCAGACATCTCTTCGTGTGTATGTGTGTTTCAAAGCTGCAAGATTTGGTCTCCGTCTCGACAGAATGTACTGTTAACTGGAACAGTCCGGGTGCCTTTGCATGACTCTGGAATGCCAGCTCTGGTTGTGGTCAGATTTCACCCAGTGTGGCTCAAGGAGATCCAACTAAGGCGCATATGGGTGAGTCTAGATTCCCCTCCTCCCCTGCCACGGTCCTCAGGACAGAGCACAACCTAAGAGAGGTTTATCAAGGCCTGCAGGTGAAGGGAAAACTGGTACAAACCATCTGTCCACTGGTCCAGAGAGGAAAGCAGAACTTACCCACAAATGCTAGGGAAGGATTTTCCATCATCTTTTGCTGACTGACTTAAAAGAATTATTTGAGGGGAGAGGGAGGAACCCTGTGGGTCTTATGAGATGCGTTCCCTGCTCTCCTCTCTGACTCCGTCTTGCCTCCCCTACCCATGCTCAGGACACCCAACCACACTGGCCTTTGTCCTGTACCTCTAACCCCCCAGCTCTCCTCTGCCTCAGGGCCTTTGCACTTGTCATTTCCTCTTTCTAGAGTATTCTTTCCTCACCTCAGCTTAACTGTCACCTTCTCAGAAAGACTTTCTTTGGCCACCTTATACACGTAACCCTCACTTCCCAGACTCTCTCTATCCTATCCTCTTGTTTCATCCCTTCATAGCACTCCTTCAATCTGAAGTTAGCTTGTGTATTTATTTATTGGTTTATTGTCTGTCTTCCCCGACCAGAACATCAGCCCATGAAAGTGGAAACCCTGTCTGTTTTATATCCTGGTGCCTTGCACATATTCAATAAATATTAAGTGAATGAATGATATTATCACAGTCTTTTAAGATAATAGCATTATCTTAATGGGGAGAAGAAAAAAAAAGCCCTTCTATGAATTCTAAATGGACAGAGAAGAGGAAATAAAGCAGAAAATGGAAGAATTGTTAGCTGCTACATTAGCTCAAGACTGAAGCAACCAGAAAAGCGAAAATCTGAATGCTTAATTATAAAGTGTGAGCCAAGGCAGTTTTCAAATAGGAACAGGATTATGTCCTCAGGAAGCAGATGGATTATAAAATGCCAAGGATGGCTACTTCACACCCCCTCAAGACCCGTGCCCAGTTCCTTCCTGGAAGGACCGCGTGATTTTTCAGCCCATCCCAAGAACCCTTCAACCAGAAACACTCCAACTGAAAGTACAAAAGAGCCCGAGAAGCCTTGCCACGGACAGCATCTGGGCAGGAATAGGAACATCTGTTCTCAGCATGAGCCCTATTAGCTTCATCACGTGGCTTTCAATGAGAAAAAAAAAAAAGTACAATTATGATACATGGGCGTCATCATCGGTGGTAAGGTAGCAAGTGGCGCTCCACAGCGGGCTGCGTGCCCGGGGCGGACGTGGCTGCCGGGAGGGGCGCCCACGCGCCAAGGGACGAGAAGAGCCAGCAGCTATAGCTCGGTTACCTGGGGTCCGCAAGCCGGGCTCCCAGGGGCCGGGGTCCTGTGGGGACTGGAGGAAAGAGAGTGAGCGCAGGAGGGAGGCGGGGGAAGGAGAGGAGAGAGAGAAGCACGGAGACACAACAGGTCACCCTGCCTGGCAATTAACGGGACGGGCAACGTCCCAGGCGCTAAACCAAGACCACCAGGGTTTATGCCGCAGTGCCGCAGCGACACCACGTCCTAGGCGCGTGACCACAGGCAAGTCGCCTGACCATTTTGTGCCTTGGTTTCCTCCACCCATGAGAGGTGAAAATCACCGCAGAGGGTCAGCGTGTAGCACTTGATGTAAGCCCTCAGAAGGTGTCAGCTGCTGCTAGTGCTATTATGACTACCATCATTATCACCGTGATTTATGGCCGCGTCGACTCCTTCCAGCACAGCCAGCTATGTACTGGTATTATTCCCAAGGCAGGAAGCCCGTGGGTGGAAATGAAGGGCCCAGCCTCAGCCCTCTCTGTCTCTAGAACCCGGGCTCTTGACAACTGTCATGGAGGACTCTGTGCCTCCCGAAAAACAGCCCTTGAACTTATCGCTGCTCCAGTGAAAACCAGCCAGAAGGCAGAAGCAATGCAGGCTAAAGCAGCGTCTTGCTTTGTAGTATGGAAGGTCAGGGGCAGAACTCCTTTCCTGGGCCCAAATTATTACAGGGGGCACCACCACCTGCACCTAGGGAAACAGGAATGGAATGAGACAGACACGGGTTCGAATCCCAGCTCCACGCTCAAGAGCAGCGGGCGTGGCCTGATGGCTGAGCCTCTGTGATCCCTGCTGGAAACACAGACTAAGATGCCCCGAGGATTTGGCAGGGATTCCACAGGACCAGGTGGAGACCTCACGGTGTTGGGCACTCAGCACACGGTAGCATCATTAAAAGGCAGCAAGCTCCCTGCGAAAGCTGAGACGCAAATGGGAGAAGGAGAGAGGAGGACAACGGTGGAGAAGAGGGCAGGGCTGGGAGCAGGGACCAGAGGTCGTGGGGCGGGGATGGAGGCTGCCTGCAGAGGCAGCGGGAGGCCGGCTCCGGAGAACAGCCAGGCTGCCTGGGAGCCAAAGACCCCCATTCCCCTCAGCACCCAAGAGTCTCTCAGAACGACAATACTGGTGCTCCTGATCGCCAAACAGAGCTTCAAGAAAAGGTTCAATGATGTGCAAACAATCTATTTAAGAGGTCAGGAATTTATGGAGTATCTTTTAAAAGGATTTCTTACCAAGTTGTTAACAATTTCACAGGAGGCATTAAAGGGAGGTATGTTTCTAAGATCCAAAAAAACAGACTATGCAGAGGGGGTTCGTATGCAGTGGAATCTCATAAAACTCAGGTGTTGCTGTTCACGTTTATTTATGTAAGTTCTCTCCTCTTAGAAGATGCCCTCCTGATGTTTTAGCCACCCGGGTGTTGGCACATGAAAAGCTGTTTAATCTTGGGCAAGCGGCCTAAATGCTCTGAGCCTCAAGTTTTTCATCTGCGAAAGAAGTTGAATAGTAGAACCTACCTTATAGATGGGTGTAAAAATCAAATGAGGTAAGGCATATAGAGAGAACTCAATCAATGTCAGTTAATACTGTTATGGCTATTGGCATTATTATTTGGCAATTGCAGTAGATGGAGCGCTGCTAGATGACTTAAGAGCCGTACAAATCTGATTTCTGGAAATGGCCCAAGGAAAGTAATCAAAAATATCACCCCCTTCCTCTGCCTCTTCCCCTGTAAGCACCAGTTACCAGGCCCTCTCAAGTCCTCGTTAAAAAGCACCTCTCTCGTCACTCTGTCCTCTCCTCGCTTAGTTTTCTTCATCTCTCACGGGATCTTCATCAACCAACTGCCAGGGCCTGTGCCGTTCCTGCGGCTAATCCATTTCACCCATTCTTCATACAGAAGCTGCATAGCCCATCTTTGAAGTCCTAGCTTGTCTTAAATTTAGATTTCTGCCTATTTTTTCATTCTACTACATAGTATAACATTTGCTTTTATTCTAAAAATTCATTTAAATGGCTTACCATGTGGTTAAATTAACGTTCCCAAAACTTCCCAGAGCTTCTCTGGCAGCCTCTGTAACTAGTACATGGCAGGAGCTCAGCAGACGGTTGTGGGCTTGAACCACAGGTGTAAAGAAAATGCCTAAGTCAAAAGACTAGGGATTAGTATGCAAACATGACAATAATTGGCAAATTGGGAGGGTGGGATTATGGCTGCATTTTTTTCCTCAATTTCCCAAGTATAGGAACAAATATCTTCTCTGATTGTGATTCTTGAAAATGTATTGTTAAGATACAAAAGTGCATGGCGGTGTTGTCCAGGCACTACACAGCAGAACATCCTTAGGCTGCTACCTGCGAGTGCTGTTTGTAAAGCCTGTTGCTGTTTCTGACCAGCGATTCTCCTGAGAAAGAACAGGTGTCCAAAGTCTGAGAGATCATGTGCCACCTGAGCATACAACATGAAAGAACAATGGCCTCTGAAGTCAGAAGGAAACGCACCAAGCCCGTACCAGTCCACACTCACCCTTCCCTGAGCCAAAGGGAATTCACGCTGGACACTGGACCCACTGTGGGCTCTGGCCTCCCCACCCCATCATCTCAGGGTTTACTGCCTGCTTACTCAAAGCAGTGGACTGCCTCATCAGTGATTTTCCAGCAGTTTCAAAACGTAAAATAATATTCCCGGGACCACCTGCCAAGAAGTGGGTTTATCCTGTATCCCTTCTCACCCTTGGGTGAGGAAAGAGCATCAGGTTTGTGGGGTCCAGTGTGGCAAGCAGTGATTTATTTGCTCTGAGCAACCGCGGCTTCAGCTTAGCTTAGCGACACCTGGAAGCTGAATATTCTCATCAAGCATGTGTTTTATTCAACTGCCTGCCCTCGGGGTGCTGCAGGCTTGGTTGGCCTCCTGCTGGAAGCTGACAGCTCACACTACACCCTCGACCGAGAGTGGCTTTGGCTTCCACTCTTCCCAGGCACACAGGGTAAAAACCTGTTCTGAGCTGGCTTTCATAGCTCCTCATCACCAGGTAGCGCCTCTCCTGAACCTCTTAGTCATCACTCTGCTTCCCACAGCCCCACGGCCTAAAGGAAGATGCTTTCCTTTTCTTGAAAGCTCCTTTTCTCTCTTTTTTGCAGTTTTGTTTCCTGTTTGCAGTTTAAGAGCCAATGAGGCAGGTGGAGGGATAGAGCCTGTCAGAGCTAGCAAATCCATCCAAGGCTTTGTAGAGCCTGCGGTGGGCGGGGGGTGGGGGGGGTGGGGGGGTGGTCAGGCATGGGGCAGAAGACTGTGGGCCTCCGTGGCCCCAGCCTGAGAACCTGACCCTTCGGTTCGGGCAGTAAAGCCCAGACCCCAGCTACTAGGAGTCATGACTCTGAACGCGAGAGGCACGGAAATCTTCCTGAGTTCTGCTGGACAATCCAGGGCCATAAGATTCTTCTTCAGGTTTCAGCAATAAACATGCAAAACCAAAAAAAAAAAAAAAAAAAAAAAAAAAGATGATGATGATTTAGGGAGAAGGCACTGGAGTTAAATGGATAGACATGGATTTCTCTCCCATTCTTGCCCTAACTAGCTGAGGGGTCCTGGGCAAGTCACTTGACCTCTCCGAGGTTTCGTTTCCTCATCCAAAAAAAATGTTGGGAGAACTGTACAAATCTCATAGAGCCTATGATAAAGACTAAATGAGATAATTCATGATAATTTATGTAAATGTATAGGATAACACCTGATACTTAGTAAGAGCTTACTAAATATGTGTCCTCAGTTTTTGTTTCAAAATTATCAAACAAATAAACTTACCTGTGAAACAGAAACAGAGTCACAGACGTAGAGAACAGGCTTGCGGTTGCCAAGGGGGAGGATGAGGTGGGGGAGGGATGGAATGGGAGTTTGGAATTAGCAGATGCAAACTAGTATATAGAGAATGGATAAACAACAAGGTCCTACTGTAGAGCACAGGGAACTATGTTCAATATCCTGGGATAAACCATAACAGAAAAGAATATGAAAAGAATGTATATATATGTATAACTGGCTCACTTTGCTGTACAGCAGAAATTAGCACATTGTAAATCAACTATACTTCAATAAAATAAATTAAAAATAAAACAAAAACGAAATTATCAGTCAAGAAATGCACAAGGATGGGACAGATTTCAGATCATTTCGGTTGCCTCCTAACTCTTGGTTTTTGTAAATACTTGCATGGAAAGAGCCCTTATCCTTTCCCCATCCTCCCTCCCCAACTCCGAACCCAATGTGCCTGTTCTCACCCTGATCCCTGTGGCTCTCTGTACGCATCCTATAGACTGTACATCCTTGTCCTTGACTCTTCCCTAGACAGCCCCTCTAAGGCACGTCCTGTGCTCTCCTGAGCCCACAGCCTTTTTAGTGTCTGGGATGCTGTTTCCCTCACACGAGGTCCTCAACATTATGCTCACTGAGCGAATTCTTGCCTTAACTCTGAGAAATGAACTATTGATTTCATGGGCTGAGACCTTTGAAGATTTTCAAAGTCTCAGAACCACTTCCCAGTCAGAGAAGTTCAAAGAATGAATTCATCGACTGGCTTATCCTGCTCTCAAAAGTCATTTACACTTCAGTCAGGAGAGGCTAGGGAAAAGGTTGGTCGCTGGGGAGCTTTTGCCTCTTCGCACAGTGTCTGATATCGGAGGAAAGAAATTTCCTCTGGTGTGCACTTCAGAACGTATGAACGCCATGAGCATAAAACTAGCCCTTCCTAGGGGCCCAGAGGGAACCCAATTCTTGCTTCCTGCAGCAAGGGATTGTGTGGCATCAGAACAGCGAAGCTGCCCTGCATCTCTGGGCCGTGCAGAGATGGCTAGGGCCACGTCCTGGTTTGGGATCGTGGTACCAAGAGGCTGAAGCAGGCAAAGCTTAAGCCAATATCTCCAAGGAGGTCTCTCTCTCCCTCTCTCTGTGCCGCTGCCTCCTTCCAGATTCTCTCCTTTCCTTATGTAACTAGGTATAATTCACCCTCAGGTTTTTAAGGTGGATTTGGTGCAAACTGACTGTCAAGTAACGTTATAAGTGCCAACGAATGACGGTGCAAAGTCCTAACACCCGCACGGCAAAAAAACAAAAACAAAAACAAAACCAAACAAACCGCTGAACAAAGACAAGTTAAGAAAACTCTGTCCACAGTACATTAATTAAGAAAGCCACGTTACGTAAAGACTTCTTGAAAGAAGCCATTGTCTACACTGACCTGACATTTCAGAGCCTGTTCTGGGCTTCCTGATAGGACCAGTGGTTTGCTGCTATATGCCAAACCAGCCATAAGATAGGCAGATGCCAGAGCCAGGGGTCAGAACCCATAGAAACAGGAATGGAAAACGCCTGTGTAAAGATTGGAAAATTCTTTACAAGTTTTCCTGAGATTCACATAAAAAATGATCAAGTGACACTATAAAAATAAATGCTTGCCGATGTCACAAACAAACTAGAAAGAAGCTGGCCTCGTGACTGCTCAGAAATGAGGAGCTGGGACTTGAGCAGGTGCAGGTCAGACCTGGGGCTGGAAATAAACAAGTTGCCACAGGAACTTGACACTGGGAGAGACCCAGATTCCCAGAAAGGGCAGCACTGCCCCCACCAAACAGCCCAGGCAGTTTGCTCTCAATTATCCACCCCCTGTGTAATTTCACAGAAACTCACTCTGAAAATCACAGATTTTTTGACACTTAACTCAGAAAAAAATGAGTTGTCCGACAGTGATTTCATGCCCAAGTAAACCTGCCATCTTTACTCTTAGCTTTTCTTTTCCCTTCTTACAGAGAAAAAGGGTCCAGACATGCTCCCAGAGAAAATAATCTCCCAAAGCTGCAAGAGTTGAGTTTTCACGTTTGCTTTCAATGCTCAGCCGAAGAAGGGGGCTTTCGAGTTGGCAAAGCGCTTCTCTCCCACGTCCCCACTAAATCACCACTGGCTCCCAAGGCTCTGACTCAGAGAACGTGTAAGCCCCAGCCTTGTCTCGTAAACACAGCGTTTCCATGCTCCACGTTCTAGATTCCTTGCTAGCGC
Source organism: Platanista minor (assembly GCA_004363435.1). NCBI lineage: Eukaryota > Metazoa > Chordata > Mammalia > Artiodactyla > Platanistidae > Platanista > Platanista minor. The sequence continues at coordinate 10,392 of RJWK010042347.1, forward strand.
AGTGCAACTCGGGGTTGGGGCAACTAAGGTAAGGAGACCATTGCAGTTCAACTTCTGAAGCTGTTTTTCCTCTGCTGAAGTTTAGGTAGAGGCCAAAAGGGCTGTTTTCACTATTGTCTCAAACCAAAGTGCTGACAACTAAGTACGAACACTTGGCAGAATTTCAAGCTCCAACAATAAGCCGACTGCACGAAGCGACGGTTTTGTGTGGCTCTGCTCTAGTTCTTTCTCTACCTTGTGATATTCCAGAAGGCTATGGGCACTTTGTCCCTGCCCACTCCCAGGACTTCAGTAGCCACCCTGGTGGTCCTCACGCCTGCTCAGGCAAAGTTATCCCAAGGCGGTACAGCGGCTCTGGATTTGGGGAACGGGGCATGTTGCCTCCCGCCTCAAGCACGAGTCCACTTCTAACCCACCTGCTGCGTGGGTTAATTGTGGTTGCAACGCATTATCAAGACTGTCCTGAGAGTCGAGGATGACCGAAGACCATTGGGAGAGTGGAGAGGCACTGAGCCGATTTGAGAAGGGTCATCTTCCTTCTCCCCATTAACGCCACGTCTAAGATTGACAGGGTTTGCTCCCACCTGCATTCTTTCATTCACTCAACATCACTTCCTCCCATGCCTCCCTGGTCTGTGTCCCCCACAGTCCAGAGCTTGCCTGGTCCCCATCTTCCATCAAAACCCCCTAGTTGTGTGTACCATTTCCTTTGGGCTCTGTCGTCACTCAGTGGAAGCTGAGTTACCTGATAAAATAACTTCGGCTGACGTGCCAAGTCCCCCAGGGAACATATACATTTATCAGTTTCCTTCTGGAGAAGCTACGTCAGCGCCAAAAAGTGATTTTAAGTATGGAAGACCAGGGATTGGTGTTTGGAGGGAGCATGAATTAGTCACAAGTCTTTCAGTGACCAGTAGCAGAAAGCCGGCTGAAATGAATTCGGAAGAAAGAAGGAGTTAATTGGATGATGTGACAGGAAAGGGCAGGGGTGGAGTTGGCCCCAAGCACAGCTGGAGAGAAACCTTGTCAGGACCTGCGCTGGCTCCCATCACAGCTCTTGCCAATATGTTGGCCCAGTTCTTATCAGCTTCTCCAGCTGGCAGGGGCCAGGCCCCTGGCAGGTCTGGGGCCATATATCCTTACAGCTCCCACCAACAGAAAAGGCCTCTCTTTCTTAGAATAGGGGGAAGGACTCTGATTAACTGAGCTTGAACCACATGCCCATCTCCGGGCCAATCACTCTGGCTAGAGACTTGGCTATTGTTTTCCTTTTTTCTTGCCACACTGAGTGGCTTAAAACAGACTACATTTATTATCTTATGGTTCTGGAGGTCAGAAGTCCAGTGGAGGTCTCATCGGACAAAAACCAAGGTGTTGGAAGGATACGTTCCTTTCTGTTGGCTCGGGGAAGGCGGGAGGGTGGTGAAGAATCCACTTCCTTGCTCATTCGGTTTGCTGGCAGAGTTCATTCTTTGTGTTTATAAGACTGAAGTCCTTGTTTCCTATTTCATTCCCCATCTGTGGGCCATTCCTAGCTTCTAGAGGCCGCCCACATTCCTTGGCCCATGGCCCCTTTTTCCACCTCCAAAACCGGCAATGGCGGGTCAAGTCTTTCTCAAGCTTCAAATCACTCCTGCTTTTTTTTTTTTTTTTTTTTTTTTTCCCCTATTATCACATTCTCTGACCCTTCTGTTTTTCCTCATGCATTTTTAAGAGCCCAAGTGATTACATTGCGTCCACCTAGAAAATTCGGGACAATCTCCCTGTTGTAAAGTCCACAAGCCTAATTCCATCCATTACAAGACCCTTTGGCCATGTAATGGCAACGTATATGAAATAGCATACTTGCATGTAAACGGCAACGAATTTGTAAAATATATTCGCAGGTTCTGAGGATAGAACATCTTTGGGGGTCGCCTCAAAAGATGTTCCCTCCAGTAGTGGTGGGGGGGGGGCGGTCCACTACTGGGCTATCACAGCCAGGTTTTAGTCTCGTATCCACGTGTGTAGCCAGGGCATGGGCTGGTGGTGTGATTGACAGCTCCAAGAGACCCACGCAGAGAAAGGATGAATAAGTTTCTTAATGAAGGATAAGGTACAGTTAGCAGGGGGCAGAAGAGAAAACTGTCCACTACGAGGCAGGATGGGCCTTATTACGCATTTAAGCCACTGCTCCAAGGTGCTCCTCTTCCCAGTAGGAATATTTAATATTCCCAATGTCAAGTGCCTAAAACACTTTTTAACGAATAAATGAGGGAATGAGAGGGAAGACAGATCAGAGGCAGAGACTTAATCTGTTACCAAGTTCACCCATCCCAGAGTGCTAGAACTTTGTTGGACTTAACTCTGAGAAACACGGAGGAAACAGAAACTACTCACAGGAATTTGGCCCGAAGAATCATGCTCACATATGGCAACAGAAGGCAGCCAAGAAAGAGGGGGGACTGGGATCTGGCTCAAGCCTCATGTGCTCCAGCAGATCAGGGGCTGGAACGGAGGAGGTTAGCTAGAGAGAGGCAGACTGCGGCATCTGTGGGATGGAGGAGTGTGCAGTGTTTGTTGGGACACGCTGGCTATGGTTCACACAAACTTGGGTAGGTTTCACCTTGGGCCAGTTTCATCTCCAGTAAAAGAAGAGAGGAGGATTATCAAGGGTGTCAATGAAGGGGCAACCCACACCCATGCCTCACGCGCACAACCAACCACCACGCCTTCGCACCGAACCCTGGCCATCCTCAGAGCCCTCGAGGCAGCCCTCCAACAGCCACTACAAATTAATCCAAGTCACAACATGCATGAAAACCCCTCGGGCATCCTAGGGTCAGGTTCATTTCTAACGTACTTTCCAGCTTGGACATTATTAATATTCTAATACAGAGCAACTGCCTAGGACCAAAGGAGACCTAGACTCCCAATTTCAAACTCCTCAGGCTGGATGAGGACAAAACTACCTGGTGAGAAAGGCACAGAGAGAGAGCACGGGAACAACCTCCACTGCTTAACCCCAGGGCTCAAGAGCAGTTTCCGTAGGAATTCGAACCAGAGATAAAATAAACCTCCCTGCTCACCGGAAGTCACGAAATGCCACCTGGGTGCCACACAAGAGATCACTTACAATCCCTGATGCGCAGGTAATTGCCTTGAGATTACATGGATAAACCATCTGGGTTTGGGGCAGGAAGGGACGGAGCAGATAAACTACGAAATATTGCAGGTCAGCTCCCCAAAAGCTCTGCGGCAGAGATTAGCAAACAGGGAATTATTAAGGCGAGGTCTCTGGATTCATACCTGTAGGGGGAGGGAAGGAATCAGGATTGACCAGAGGGTAAAACTGGACTGTGGACTTGGTCCAGGTCTCAGCGGATTGCACGGAGAGCTCTGGAGCTGGGCTGGCCTATCAGAGATGTCCCCAGTTGGGACAAGGAGGTCAGACTTTATCAGCCTCCGTTGACCAGTCATTGGAGGGAGGCTGTCCCCAAGAAGGTGAAAGCCCTTGGGTGAAGAGGCTGCCTTCGTAGAGGTCAGAGTTCCCAGAGCTCCCAAAGAAGACTGAAGAAAGAGGGCTGTCAGCCAGCAGCACTTCCAGAAGCTGAGGGAACGGTTCCTTCAATCCTGAAGGAAGAGCTGGGTGGGGCCATGTGGAAAGGAAATGGGTCTTCTACCTGGATTGTCTACCTGGATTCCTTTTTACTGTTCGTTGGCATGGCAGAGTCCTATCCTCTGTGTCTTATACAGTCTGTAGCTTCTGCAGGTGTTGATCCAGGGCCAGTGTTGTGGTGTGCTCAGCCAAAGAAATTACCAAGACTGGGAGACACAGGTGGTATGGAAGGTCCATTCCAATGGATAAATGTCATGAGTTACTTTATGTTAATGCTATAGCAAAAATATAGGTGGACACATTATATCATCCCATGTAATGTAAGTTACATAAAGAGAGTATATTAGTCCGCTGGGGCTGCCATAACAAAATGCCACAGATGGGGTGGTGGAAACAATAGAACTTTATCCTCATCATTCTGCAGCCTGGAAGTCCAAGACCAAGGTGTTGGCAGGTTTGGTTTCTCCTGAGGCCTCTGCCCTTGGCTTGCAGATGGCCACCTTCTCGCTGCGTCCTCACGTGGCTTTTCTCTGTGCACACACGTCCCTGATGTCTCTTCCTCTTCTTATAAGGACACTAGCCCTGTTGGGTTAGGATCCCACCCTCACAACCTCATTTAACCTTAATTACCTCTTCAAAAGCCTCATCTCCAAATACAGTCATATTAGGGGTTAGGGCTTCAACATATGAATTTGGAGGGAAACACAATTCAGTCCATACGTATAGTCCTTTTAACACACTCTGCTCAGTAGTCTTATGCATGACTGAATGGTAGAATGTAAAATTTGTATATGGAGGCCACTAAAAATATATTTTGAAATTTGTTTTGTCTCCCTTTGTTTTTACTTTACTGTAGAGATTTTATTATTTAGATTAGGATTTGGAAAGCATAGACAAGTTCAAAGAAAAAATAACAATCACGATATTTTTACCTCCCATTTTTTAAAAAAAGTAATATTAACTTTTGATGTATTTCCTTCCAGTCTTTTTTTTTTTCTGCTACATATGAATTTCTTTTGCAGGTTGGATCACATGTATATTGTATCTACATTTTTTGCTACACATTATCATTTTGTCATTGTTCCATCTTAAAAGGAAGATAATATAGCCACAGCTTCATTGTCTGATATTTTATTTTGTGAACTACTGCACCCAGTTTGGAGTAAACATTTTCTTGAATGTCTGGCTTTCCAATATATTTCTTTTTTCATACAATTTCCTTTCTCCCCTCTTGCTATCCAAATGTTCCACATCATTTTAGGCCCAGTTCAAGCCCTACCTCCTCAAGTAAAGGCTTCCCCAGTATTTCTGGGGCATAGTGACCTGGCCTTCTTTTAGATTTATATAATGTGCTTTCTATATTATTTGCTTAATCCCATCTTTCTCGTGATATATCTTGAACCACTGTCACACTGATTTTTATTTTAAGCCTTTACTCCTCAAAGGACTGTAAACTCCTTGAGTACAAAGATGGTGGCTTCTATTCTTTACTCTGCTGTGGACAATTGCTCTTTGCTTGATTGGTTGGTTTTTCTGGTGGCTTGATTAGTCTGCTGGTTGGTTTGCTATTTTCTGAAAATTAAGAGTCAATCCCCAGTTGTCTGTGGAAATAACGTTTTCCCCCTCTTATCCTTTGGAGGGCACTGGTTTGTGACATTTCCACAGCAGGGCTAAATTGGATGCATTGTGTTTCTTTGTGTTACCACGATTTCCCTGCTCTGTGTGCCTTGACAGCAGGATGGTTCTATTATGTTATATCCTATTGTGTTTTTGTAATGGCTTAATTACTGTCTGTGGGCTTCTAACTGAAAACTGGGGAGAGGGTAAATTCTAAAAATAAAATGTGTGATCGGTGACATCAATATGCTGCCAGATTTAGCTGTGTCTCCGTTGCTCAGGTTTACGTTAAAGTTCAGAGTGTTGCCAAATAAATACTATAGGTAAAGAAACTATTTTAGATTCGTTTAGAGGGTGAATTAAGCTTCAGTCAAAACATATTCCAGAAAGAGGAACTCTGATGTTCTGACGTGCCCTGTACCGTATGGCAATCTAGCTCAGCATGTTTTCTCTATGCAGTAGACTGGCCAACGCCTAGAGACATAGGCACTGAATGTGTCTGTGAAAAAGGATATTCTTTGTGCTGAATGTGGCCAAGCAAAACTTTAAATTATCATTACTAAACCAAATGTTTCAGTATTTAAAATGTATATTAAGACTGTATCTGGTTCATTCGGATGAACATAATACATCGCTGTAAATGGCTAAGAGGCCAACCCCCTAATGACATTCAACATTTGTAACTGGAGGGGGAAGGAGAGCAGGAAGGAAGGGAGGGAGGAAAGAAGGAAAGAAGGAACCCACATATATGCATATATCCATAATGCCAGAGAAATCTGCCATTTGGTTACCTTCCCCTTGGAAGCCTTACTAAATTTAAATTTCAGGTTAAATTAACAACCATAGTAACACGTAGAGACTGAGAACCTACAATCAGCAAAGCAGGAGGTATGATGTTTGACAATGCAGCTTTGATGCAACTATTTTTTTTTTTTTTTTTTTTTTTTGCGGTACTCGGGCCTCTCTCTCACTGTCGTGGCCTCTCCCGTTGCGGAGCACAGGCTCAAGACGCGCAGGCTCAGCGGCCACAGCTCACGGGCCCAGCCGCTCCGCGGCGTGTGGGATCTTCCCGAACCGGGGCACGAACCTGTGTCCCCTGCATCGGCAGGCGGACTCTCAACCACTGCGCCACCAGGGAAGCCCTGATGCAACTATTTTGATGAGAGAACATTTTGTCATGTTTAAAAAATTTCAGCTATTATTTTTTTTAATGAATAGGGAGGCAGGTAACCTCACTCCAGACCTTTCTGATGCATCAAAACATCTGCATCAAATGTTATCCTTTAATGCAAGTCCCAGTGGAGTGCCATTTCTGGACACCCAGCGTGCACGGGAATGTTGAAATTACGTAATCACTCTGACAATTAATAGAAAGAAAAAAGAAGACATTTCACGTATCTACATCTGTCAGTGGAGGGGCACGTGTGCCCAGACTTGTTCAGTTGGCCACTTCAGTCCCTCACTTCCTGCTCCAAGGGCAGACGTCAACTAGGTGTCCCAGCGTTTGCACGGGACAGGCCCTTCAAGGGTGAGAGGAAGGTGCCGATGCAGTGGCGCATGGGGGAGGAACAGGAAGAGCAGGAACCCAGGAAAGGCCAGTGGGCCTTCTCCCCCAAAACAAGAGCTAGAACAAGAGCAAAACCACGCGGGGAGAGCCCTGCAGGCCTGTCAGGGAGAGGAAAGCGAGGCACTTCTCACTGTACCTGAAGAAAGTGGCTCTTTCCCTAAGCATCCTTCCCTCCAGAGGACTGTTAGTGTGAATGCCTGTAGCCCCCATCCCCTGGCCCCTAGAGTCCCACCCACGCAGGGACCCAAGGCTCAGGCCAGCCCCCGGCGATGGGTAGGTTCATGAGGTTTGTTTCCAAAACTGAGCTACATTTTCCCCAGTTCCAAGTCCCTGGGCAGTGAAGAGCTGGGTCGGGAGGCACAGTCGCTCCTCCAGGATGCCAGTCCCTCGGTCTCCACGTCTCCTACCTGATTTCACACCTGCAAGTGCCCAGAGAGCAAGGAGCCTGGAGGACTGAGCACACTGTCATCGAATTCCCTGCCGGGTCTGGGCTGTGCCCTGGGGGCTCGGCAGAGATCCTAGCCTTCCTCCACGAGTGGATTCTTTATTTAACAAACACTTAATATAGGGCTTACCACTGGTCAGGCAGTGTCCAGAGCGCTTTGCATATATTAGTTCCATTCATCCTCATAACCAGGCCGTAAGGGAGGGGCTATTATTATCTGTATCTTTACAGATGAGGAGACGGAGACAGGTTAACTCATTTATTGCCCAAATGCACCCAGCCTGGAAGTGGTGAGGCCGCTGGGCTGTGTGTGACGCTGCGTGGCACAGCTGGGGAGGGGAGAGGCAAGCCAAGAGCGGGAGGGATGGAGGAAGGGACACCGGGCATCAGCACACCTAAGTGGGCGTGGCCAGGGCGAGGGGCCGCCCAGATGCCCCAGGAGGACTTGGGAGCTGTCTTCTCCCTCCCTAGAGCCCATGGCTTTGTCCCCATTCAACCAGCTGCCCTCTCGCGTGCTTGAATGAGTCATGGGGCAGAGGGCCCAAGGTCGCTGCAGCGATGTGCAGACCTTGCCTGGGGACCGAGAACCCTTTCTTCTGTCTTCTTAAGACAGTCTTCAGAGGTGCCCATGACCTCTGGCTGCGGGGGTGAGAGTGAGATGGGGGGCTGGGGGCAGGGGTGCGGGTAGCGCTGCTAGATAAAGTTAAGTTTCAATTTCAGATTCACAACACTTTTTTTTTTTTAGTACAAGTTAGGATCCACGCCCTCTTTGAGAAACCTACGCTAAAACAATTATTCATTGTTTAAATTCTAATTTAACTGGGTGTGCTGTATTTTTTGTTTCTAAATCCGGCAGCCTTAATCTCTAAAATGCTTGGTGCGCGGGGACACAGCTGGGTGGGCAAGTGGGCTGTGCACCACCAGCCAGGTGGAGCATCCTGTGGGGAAGCAGGAGGGCTCACCCCTTCGCCAGAAGAGGCAGTTTCCTACCGCCCGGACAGAGGCCGTGTCATGGCTTGTGACAGAGGGGAAGAGTCACCAATGAGCCTCCATGCTCCACTGTGCCGCTCCACTGGCTTGCACCCCACCCTCTGCATGAAGCCCCCTCTCCCCACAATTTTTTTACCTGGAAAAATTTCAAACCTACGGAAAAGTTGCAATAATAGTACGACATATACACTCTTTTTGTCACATCTGCTTTTTCTTTTCCAGTGTGCATGGGTGCACGTGTACACCTGAGAACACGGGAGTGTATTCGTTTGTTAGCTGAACCATCTGAGAGTTTGTCACAGACATTGGGAGACTTCATCCCTAAATATGTCCCTAAATAGGAGGGTGTGTCTCCTAGGAACAAGGGCATCCTCCTCCATAGTCACAATACCATGGTCACTCTCCGGAAATGTGGCATTAATACCATACTCTTAGCTAATACAAAGTCCATATTCAAATTCCTCACATACATATAATTAATGTCACATTAATATATATCAATATATTATAACTTATAATGCCACAAATATATGTATATATAAACATAAAATATATTTGTGTATATATACATACACACACATTATTGGGATG
>RJWK010042348.1:0-19199 GCA_004363435.1 Platanista minor
TCAGACCTACTAGAGAATGGACTTGAGGATACAGGGAGGGGGAAGGGTAAGCTGGGACAAAGTGAGAGAGTGGCATGGACATATATACACTACTAAATGTAAAATAGATAGCTAGTGGGAAGCAGCCGCATAGCACAGCGAGATCAGCTCGGTGCTTTGTCACCACCTAGAGGGGTGGGATAGGGAGGGTGGGAGGGAGGGAGATGCAAGAGGGAAGAGATATGGGGACATATATATATGTATAACTGATTCACTTTGTTATAAAGCAGAAACTGACGTACCATTGTAAAGCAATTTTACTCTAATAAAGATGTTAAAAAAAAGAAATATATCTTGAAGAATTAATATTCAATTCCAAAAGCATATCTTTATTTCAGATAGATACATAGATAAATATATCCATTGAAGAAAATTGGACCAGAAAAGATTTGAGAAGGCAAACATTTCCTCTAATCTTTCAAGCCTTTGATACCAGAATATAACAACCAGAACAAGCTTGCAAAACTTTTATTTTGCCCATTATCCTGTTTGTTTCTTGTATCTACACTAGAATTTCTACTCCATCTGGTATTGAAACAGTTTTGAGACATCTTAAAAATTAAGCACAGTGTAGAATACAAAACATTTAAAAATTATAATAATTCTCTTATTGTCCTGTAAGCACTTTTTTGCCTTCTGTTAATTGACTTTATCCTTCTTATTAGCTTCCTTGTTACCAAGGCAAAAGAGAAAGGCATTGATTTATATTTCTGCTACTTTCTGAAGGCAAACATTCTGGTTTATTTATCAAGCTTTTTCCTGTTATTGAATTCAAATGGGGATGAGTCAGAGAATCCTGGGTAAGAGAATAGACAATGCATTTAAATACAGTTTTAGAAAACATGCATACATCTTGTTCAAGTGGAAGAAGGCACACCACGAATTTATCTGAGTTGCCTGCGAGATTGCTTTGATTAGGTTATAATAGTCTGTGTTCGTTGCAATCTAACATTCTGGCTTCCTGTAGCAAAAGGACATAAAAAACCCTATTAGACTGTTAGTGAGCTTGGGCATTAGATGGCCTATCTCAGATATCAGATGTCTCAAGTGAGCCTTGGCAGGCATGGATTTCCATCTACTCAGATTTGAATTCTCTAGTAAGTGCCTGCAGCACATTCATCGGGGTTCATTAATATGAGTCTTGTGTTTTGAACACCATGCACACTGCTGGAAGAGCTGTCATTCCAGTGCGTAAAATTAGTCAGGTAGAGACCCAGTGGGCTGCGGGGGGATCTGCAGGACTTAAAAGTAATGCACTCTCCACTTTTCAGATTAAAATAGTCTTTTCCATGTGATGGGACCTTCACACACATGCCAAAGATGTCTAAGGAAATGCCTTAATCAACTTCTCCTTGTTAATTTATTTACTGATTTTACTGACTCGGTTTGAATAAAATTGCTTCTTGGTAGATTACAAGAATGAGTAACTTACAAAATTCATCACCAAGCAGTCTAATCAATCGTCCTGGGAGTATGATTATCGATCATCGCGTCCACTTAAGTGTTCCAGCACATCCAACTCAAACAGTTTAATTTTCATGTATTTGAGGCTGAGCAGCTTGATTTAACCTGAATGGGCTTTGAATTGTAAGATATTAGTTATTGTTCCCAATATATGGCTCTAAGCGGAGAACACAGCTATGACTTTTATACAAGATGACTTATTCCTCCCCTCACTCTAGACCACAAGGAACTGGACAGGCCTGGAGATTCTCAAGAACTTGGGAGGAGGAGCCTTTTTGGAACTCTCCAGCAAGAGTGCTGATTGGACGGTCCCTCCTACTCAAGAAAACGCACAGGGCCGCTCTGCAGGGTGTTTCTTCAAGGATTTTCCTCTCTCAATTGTTTGTAGACCCGAGCAATGAATTTATTGCCAGAAACCAGGGCTGTAGATACTAAATGTCAGATCCTTCATCCAGGGTGGCCGTGACTATCTGCTCTGTCTCTGCATGCTCTCTGCTATCTCCCTGTGCCCTAGAATTCCTGCTGTCAGGGGTAAACTCAAGGAGTACATGCTTTCTCCTCTGAGAAGCCTGGATATTAAACATTATCTCGGAGAAAGTAGAAAGGCCTATACATAGGGTGATCCTGGAATTTACGTTAAATGTCTGACAAGTTGCCTTTACTATATAGGTAAACATAAGTAGATATATAAATTAGCTAAAATCTAAAACCATTTTTAAAACTAAAATTATTTTCAAAATTTAAAATTATATATCAATATACATTGAAATGGAATGAAACTATACTGTTTCAATAAATATTAAAAATGAACATAAGCAGAATAATTATTCTTGGAACATGGATGCTAATTCTTCCCTGAGGCCCTAGTGATCACAGAACAAATTCTGCTAAGTGGAGGATATTCTCAGTCCTATTTCTTATATTTTTTCAATCAGCAAAAATATCAAATATGTTCACAGGTGCTTTTGATTGCCTCTATTTATACTAGATTTTCTCAAAAATAATGTTTACAGGACCAAACCATACAGAATTGTTTAGAATATTGTCAAATTTGTATGCTAAAAATCATTGACCGTCTCCATTTTATTCTATTCCACTACAGAATGTAATTTATCAATTTAAAAGGTTGAGATATTCCAAAATGCAATTATGAAATTTCCAATTAAAATTTTCAGACTATTTGAGATTTTTTCATGTAACTTATCAGCCTCCTTGCTTTTGAAGGGGTGCGTTTCAGTGCCTCCTTCCTGAATAATTACAATTCACTAGAAGGTGTAAAATCTAAAGTCACTCTTGTCATATCAGGTATTGACATTTTTTGAATAAAAAGGATTCCACCTGAGTTTGAAAAACATGAAGTCAAAATTTAGAGGATTCATTTAGTACTAAAAAAACGAGTTTAATATCATTGCTTAGGTTGTTTATATTGAAGTACTTCAAAGGTGCACACATTTCTGCCATCTGACGGCGCTTCAAAAAGAAAGAGCACGCGCTGCCGTGCTAAAGTATTTCTATTATATCCAAAGTCAGATTTTTCTCAAAAAATACTGTAGTTCAGTTATTCTTTCCCCACCCCTCTCTCTCCCCTACACCCTGCCCCCCGTACTGGCCATACACCCAAATAAATTGCAATATTTTACCAGTCAAAATAGAAGCCGTCACAGTTTTCTTAATTTAGTAAAATTGCCTTTACAATGTGACTCTGCTCTACCAAAATTTATATTACCACCTCAAAACCAAATAATTTTATGTTTAACGTTTACCTTTAAATTGAATTTGGAACGGCATTCAGAATAGCATCAGCCGTTTCAACTTTGACAGGATGAACTCCCAAAAGTTTTTCTTTGATTCCGGAATAGGAGGAGAAAAGTGGAGCTACGATTACAATTCATGATGCTGATTTCCTTCTAGAAGCACCTGGTGACAATAATAAAAAAAATCTGTTGTCCTTCAACTACTTGAAAAGTATTTCTGCTGCTAATGAAGTCCAAGTATCAACAGCCATGACTTGCGTACCTCCTTACACACATAAACTTGGAAGAGAAAATGAACGTGATTCATTTCGAAGAACAGTCCTCTGATGAAAAGGAAAACTCCTTTGCAGAATGATAGGAAAACACACTTTCTGTACCCGGTGAAATCATTATTTGGGGGCTCAGTCTTTTAAAAATTGCTATTGGGGGTCATGTAGGTGTTAGTTTCATTTTAGTAGGTTTGCACCTTCTGGTTTCACGCGGTCAGGGATGTCTTTATGACCCCAAGGCTGGGGCTCCACATTGTCTCTGAGCCCCAAATCCAGTCCCAGGTCCCTGACATGGACCATTGATTCGCCTGTTGGGATTTATTTAAACACTTCTCCACTCCCCAGCTGGGACACCCATCCTCTGACTGGATTTCCTCATAATTTTTGCCTTCCCCCAGGGTCCCCTTCTCTGTGATTTACCTGTAATGCCATCACTACTGGGTTTGTGGCTGCTCTGGTCTCCCTTCCTCCCTCAGTGACAAATCTGGACACAGATTTTGCCTTTTTCCCACCATTAACCTTAATCCACGGTGGTAAACCTCTGGTTCCTGCTCACTTAGTATGTAATGAAAAGCAGGTACTTTCCATTACAAATAGGTGAATAATTAATTTGAAGGGCTGAGGATTTCTTTCTGACAATGCTATAGGCCACTTCTAAAATCCACTGTGCACAGATGTTGTCCCAATTAACTTCACAAGTGATAGTTTGTATCCTGTCTGGAAAAGTGGGTCCCAATCTTTGCCAAATAATTCTGGACGCAGGAGATTTTCTCTCGGGGAGTTTTTCTTTCATTATTAAGTGATAACGTAGGTAAAATTACTCGGTGCTGTTGGGACGTGGGCGAGGTGAGAGGCGGGTCTCTTATCCACCTGTTGGCAGGTGGCAGGGTGGTGTCCCAGGTCCCGAACTGATTACTAAGTTCTAACCAAACCTGGTTTTCAGTGACCCTGAGATGTACTACAGGGGGCCTGGCAATGGCTGCCTTGGCTAAGTAAGTTGGAGATCCAGTGAACAGAACTTAGATTTAAGGGTGTTTCAGAGTTTACAAAGCACGTTCATAAATGTGCGAAGCCCCCCACACAAGGGCTAAGGCAAGAGTACATTAGTTGGAGGTGGAAGCGAGGTCAAATCAGGCCGCCATGTTGTCAAGACCCTGGGCTCTTACTCCAAGGCTGGTGGATGATATTCTTCCAGACTTGGGGATGGTTGGAGAATGACTTGTTGAGATGACCAGAAAGACAACCCCTAAAGCCATCCACATTCCCTCAGAGCCTCTCCTAACAAATGAGCAAGTGGAGAGGGCATTCTAGCCCAGGGTTTATTGTGGGGGAGCAGCCAGAGCAAGGTCACAGAAGAGAGGAACTTTTCTGAAAAGGGTTGGAACCTTCCTGCATCCAGACCATAAGTCCCAGCCCTCTTAATTTGAGCAGGAAGGAATGGGGGACCTGAGCATCGGGGTGAGGTCTCTGCTGTAACCCAGGGGAGAAGCAAGGAGTAGAGAAGAGGCAAGAGGAGGCAGAGGTCCTACGGGCAATGATTTTGGAAAGTGAGGGTGCAGTTTGGGTTCATTTTCGGGTGAGGGATGGGACACTGAATGTGAGTAGGAAAGGATGTCAGATGCAGGATCACAAAGACAAGTCAGAATCCTGGTGTGGCCTTTATACAACAGAAGACACGCATCTCCTAAAGGAAGTCAATTCAAGGGAAAACTGTGCATTCCAAGACCTTAAGTAAAAATCCCCCCAACTAAGAGGCTCATATTGTACTCAGCCTGCAACAAAATCCAGGAGAAGGAGGGTCCCATTTCTGAAATGGCAGATGGAGGATTAAAGAGAGGTGGAGCGATAGCCAGAGCCCGACTTACACAGAAGAAGTTTCCTAAAACGGGGCCCGTCCTGATCATTGCTGTGAGAAAGCCGGGCAGTGAGGTTGACCTGCTACAAACAAGGAAAGGCTGATGAACAAAGTCATGAACGAAGTAAACCTCCGTGCCAATGCCTTCAAGCAGGTAATGATGTTCCTGTTTTCATCTGCTTCCTAATGTCTCCTGTCCCATGGTGGTGTGACGAGGTCTCAACTAGTAATATCCTCCCAGCAGGGTGAGCCAGCAGCTAAGAGTCTGGGGTTAAGAGGGGGACTCTGTGTCTTCAAGTACCAACTCCTCCACTTACTACCTGGTCTCCTCATCTGTGAAATGGGTCTAAGACCTTTTCAGGTTGCTAGATTTAATAGATAAAAATACAGGATGCAGGGGCTTCCCTGGTGGCACAGTGGTTGAGAGTCCGCCTGCCGATGCAGGGGACACGGGTTCGTGCCCCGTTCCGGGAAGATCCCACGTGCCGCGGAGCCGCTGGGCCCGTGAGCCATGGCCGCTGAGCCTGTGTGTCCGGAGCCTGTGCTCCGCAACGGAAGAGGCCACAACAGTGAGTGGCCCGCGTACCGCAAAAACAAACAAACAGGATGCCCTGTTAAGTTTGTACATCAGATAAGCTATGAATACTCCAAATATCGCACGAGGCATAATTAAACTAATCATTTATTTGTTGCTAATCTGATATTTAACTGGGTGTCCTGTATTTAATCTGGCAATCCTAACAAGGTTACGTTTATTATCTTATATTCTTCTCATAGTAAAATGCTAGCATATTTTATGCACACAGAAAGCATTAAAACATTAATTACCACGAATTTTATTCTATAACGATTATCTAGGGAATGACACTCAATACTTTTTAATAACCTATAAGGGAAAAGAATCTGAAAAAAAAAGATATATAGGTATATATAACTGAATCACTTCGCTGTACACCCGAAACTAACACAACATTGTAAATCAACTATACTTCAGTTGAAAAAAGACGATTATCTAGTACAAACCACTTATATAGTATATTAGGAAGCTGAGGCTTGTAAAGTTTATGCTGCATACCCAAGAACATACACATGGGTTATTTTTTGTTTTGCTTTTTCATTTTCCAAGAGACAAAACTCAAAGCTCCAGATGCCTCACTGCTGATTTTTCTACATCTCACTGGTTACAGCAGCTCCAGGCAGACTTTCCCAGCGAGTGGAAAGATCCATCCATAACTGTCCTTTAATTATTCCTTTTCTGAGCTGAATGCTGGTTCTTTGTATGTAAAGTGTGGCCAGAGGACCTACAGCCTCAGTCTAGCTGGGAGTTTGTTAGACAGGCAGAAACAAAGTTCACCTCTTTCATCAGAGTCCACACTTTAAACAAAATCCCCAAGTGGTTTGTTTGCACGTTAACATTTGAGGGAGTCTTTCCTGCCATGTTTGACCTTCAGAGCAGTGATTCTTGTTCTTGGCAGTAACTGAATCCTCTGAACAGGTTTTAGAGCCTACTGAGGCCTGAGCCCCACTCAGAGATTTTGACTTAGGCAGCCTGGGGTAGGCCCTGGGAATTTGTGTTTCCTTTCATCTCCCAGGTGGTCCTCCTGTGCAGTCTTGGCTGAAAACTACTGATTTAAAGAGTGCTTCCCCACCCGAGGCAAAGGATGCTGGAGGAAATCAATGTCTCCAGTGATAAATCTTTTCCTTTAGCTTCGACAGATTGAATATGCAAATGGACAACAGCAAGACCGTATATAAAATTAGCACACTGGGGGACTTCCCTGGTGGTCCAGCGGTTAGGACTCTGCAGGGCCACTGCAGGGGGCATGGATGGGTTCGACCCCTGGTCAGGGAACTAAGATCCTGCATGCCAAGCTGCATGGCCAGAAAAAAAAAAAAAAAAAAATTAGAATGCTGACCAAATCTTCAGCAGCCAGCCCAGGAGACAAACCCATTACCTACAGTGGCCAGCCCAGGAAGCCAGCCTACTATCCATAAGTCAGATTTGCAGGAAGACAAAGAAATCCTAATATGCACCCCTAACTGATCACACAGGACCCCCGCTCCCAGCTCCCTGGTGCCCACAGCCTCCATCAGAGCACCCTGAGGCTCCTCCTCCCTCCATGAAGCTGTCCTGCTCCCCTGCCTGCCTTTGAGTCTCTGCTGAGCCCAAGGGGTGGCAGTCGACTCCTGTGCTAAGGCAACCTCTGAATGAAGAGCCCTTGCTTGTTCTCACTTGGTTGGTCTTCACTTACTTCCACAGCTGCTGCTGGAGATGGATGCATGCAGGATGAGCAGAAGGGACAGACAGAGCCACCTTTCAGTACCCCCTGAAGAAGCTGACCCTTTCTCGTCTACTCATCCCAAACCGGTCTCAGCAAACAGCAGGATCGGAATTAGAATGGGCCGGGTCACTGGTCACCTCAAGTTCCCAAGGTGACCTTGCTTTCGAGGAGCTTTCCTGCTCCTCCTCTGTCCTCTGACCTGCCCCCTCTGGTCCACACTTCTGAGGGTCATTGCGATGCAGGGCATGCCTGGGGGTGGACCCCTAGTAAAACTGATCAGGACCCTGTGGGGCTCCTGGGCACAAAAGCCTTTCTGTGTCCCCCGTTTCTTGATTATGGGAAATGGCCTCCACTCAGCCTCCATGACCTTCCCTGAGTTCCAACAGGCAGGTTCAGTTGCTAATCAGGGAAAGGAGGGGATGTGGAGACAAGGGAGCAGCAGCTAAGAAACAATAGTGCAGCCTTGGGGCAGGATCCTGGTTCCCCCTCAAGGGATATATTGATACATAACAATATCTTTGAGCTCTTTTGCAGATTCTGAAGCCACCACCAAGTGGGAGAAGTTAACTCTCTGCTGCCCACAAGCACACAGACCCCAGACCGGTTGGAACCAGAAGGCTGATGATGCTGACTCCCGATTACCTCACCACCAACCAATCAGAAGAATGTCTGCAAGCTGACCGCCCACTTTGAACCATTCCTATAAAACTCCTCACGACCCGCTCCAGGGGGGGACACATAGTCTTATGGGCATTTGCCCGCTGTGGCCCCCTTTGCCTGGCAAAGCAGTAAAGCTATTCTTTTCTACTTCACCCAAAACTCTGTCTCTGAGATTTTATTCGGTGTCAGGGTACAGAGCCTGGATTTGGCATCACTAGCTCCACTGTGGATTAACTGTGTGACGATTAGTCTGTGCCTTGGCTCCTGATGCCATCTCTTGGGGTTGTTGCGAGACTTAACCAGGTTGATACATGTAAAGCCCTTAGCCCGGGACCCGGGCTTATTAAGCGCCCTGTGAGCTAAGCCACTGTCATCATTATTCTTCAGGATGCTCTTTTTTCTCCTCACTTTGTCACTCAAGCAAAGAGACAAACTCCCTCCGTCACTGAATCAAGCCATTGATTGAATCAAGGGCTGCCATAAAATACCATGAACTGGGTGGCTTAGGTACCAGACATTTATTTTCTCACAGTTCTGGAGGCTAGAAGTCCAAGATCAAGGTTCTGGCTGGTTTAATTGCTGGCAAGACCACTCATTCTGGCTTGTAGACGGCCACATTCCTGCCATCCTCACACAGCCTTTTCTCAGGGTGTGCATATGGGGTGGGGGGCAGGGGAGGGGGAGGGAGAGAGAGCTCTGCTGTTTCTTCTTATAAGGACACTGATCTTATCCCATGAGAGCCCCACCCACCATGACCTCATTTAACCTTAATTACTTCCCAAATAGAGCCACTCTAGGGGTGGAGCTTCAGCACAGGAATTTGGTGGCAACACATACATTCAGTCCATAACAGACGCATGTTCCAAACAGAAAGTGGAAAAACTTAAAAGTTCATATCAGACATCCTGGTTCCAGTCTGAGATTCCTGCCACAGGGGCACCGTCACTCATGTCTTATTCTGTTCTTATCAGCATAACTAGGGGTCTCATTCAGGCTTCCAAGTAGCTTCTCTCTTCCCCTGATGCCTAGAGTCCCAGGTCCTTCAAAACGTCTGTCGTCTGGGCTTTCCAGGGTCTGTTCATCAATCAACATGAGACGAGCTACTGGCCCCCGGAGAGCATTCCTTTTACTTCATTAAGTCAATCTATTCAGCTCTCTTCCTTTCAACAGCTCTCACCCTCACTCTGATCCTCTTAAAAGATGAAACAGCAGGTTCAAAGACCCATGAACTTCTGCCATATTCAAGCATGCAAACCGATTTATTGAACTGTGCTGAGTGGTGGGGAGAATAATGAAAACAGGAAAGAGTCCTCTCCTGGAGTTGACGTGTCTGGAAGAGAAGGAAGTGTGACCTAGACTGGGGGTGAGGGAATACACCTGAGGGAAGTGACCTTGGCTCTGGGATCTCAATAATGAATAAAAGTTTGATTGGTCAAGGGTGTGTGTCAGGGGTGGGGCTAAGGAATTGGAGAGATCATTCCTGACAGAAGGACCTCATGAAGAAAGAGCCATTATCAGGAGCAAATAAAACTTCAGGACTTTTAGGTGTATCAGTCAGGGTCCAACCAGGGAAACAGAAATCACTTGTAGTTCTTAACCAGAAGGAATTTAATAGAGGGAATTGCTTACTTTGGTTAAAAAAAAGAGAAAAAAGAAAGCTAAGAAACGGAACGCAAGGCAGCGAGACACCAGAGATTAGTAACGGCTCACAGCTCTTTCTATATTTAAGTTTAAAAATTTAAGTTCTTACATTTGATAACTTTTATACTTCAAAGCACATTGTTACAAAAGTTAAGTCACAGACTGTGAGAAGATATTTGCAGATCAAACTCTAATGAAGGACTGGTCTACAGAATACATAAAGAACACTTACAATTCAGACATAACCACAAAGGACCCAACTCAAAAATGGGCAAAAGACTTAAGTAGACATTTCTCCAGAGAAGACACATGAATGGCTAAGAAGCACATGGAAAGGATGCTGAACACCATTAATCTTTAGGGAAATGAAATCAAAACCATTTTGTACCCACTAAAATTCCCATGAGACTCCTAGGAACTTACTTGAAAGAAATGAAAGCGTATGTCTTCACAAAGACTTATATGCATGATATAAAGCTTATATGCAGCTTTATTCATCACAGCCCCAAGCTGGAAACAACCCAAATGTCTGTCAACTGGTCAATTCAGAATTTGGTAGAGTCACACAATGGAATACTATTAAGCAATAAAAAGGAATGAACTACTGGTACACGGTACAACATGAGTGGACCTCAAAATGTTATGCTAATTGAAAGAAGCCAGGTGGTGAATATTAATATTAATAAGCAAGTGAATACTCCTTATTAAATGTAAATTTATAGAGCCTGAGTGCTGATTGGTGGTTATTGGGAAGGGGGCATTGATTGACTTCATGGGAAGTTTTTTTTTTTTTTTTTTGCGATACGTGGGCCTCTCACTGTTGTGGCCTCTCCCGTTGCAGAGCACAGGCTCCGGACACGCAGGTTCAGCGGCCATGGCTCACGGGCCCAGCCGCCCCGTGGCATGTGGGATCTTCCTGGACCGGGTCACGAACCCATGTCCCCTGCATTGGCAGGCAGACTCTCAACCACTGTGCCACCAGGACAGCCCTTCATGAGAAGTTTTGAGGGACAATGGAAATGTTCTCCAGTGGAATTGTGGTAGTGACGGTTCATCTCTGCAAGTTTACTAAAAATTATTGGGTTGTACACTTGCAGGAGTTAAAGCAGGGTTAAACTACACTCCAATAAAACTATTCAAAATTGCACAGAATATATCTTGTTGCTGTGACTTGGACTCACCTCCTTCTGTTGACGTGATCACATTATCTCCAACCTTCCTCCCCCACCCCCGCCCCATATTTGTTGCTCTTGAAGATTTCCTACCCATTTCTGGACAGCCTTGTTGTTCAATTTCTAGCTCAGTTCACAGGTATCAAATACTGCACTAGAACATTATGTTCCTCGTTCTGAAAACTGCTTTCTTTCCAGTAATTCTGAACCACTCTCATCCAAGCCCATCTCTCACGCCAGCTGGCTACAAGTCTGAGTGTTCTTGGGCCATTCGTCACCAAGGTGACACATCTCTTGTTCTCTGCTGGCTTCACTGCCTTATATAGTAGAGGAGCATCCCGTCCTGGGCCTGCCTTCCAGTCTGTAGTCCTTTACTCAAGGCTGCTTCTTCCATTCAGTGTTGATGTAAACCTGACCTTATTCCTCCCTCTGTGATTTGAAACAGCAGAGAAAAAAATTGGCAGGACAGCAGCTTTTAATGGTTTTCAACTTCTCAACAGGAATCTGCACACAGGCTGCTATCGACTGAATGTTCATGTTCCTCCAACACTCATATGTTGAAAACCTAATAGCCAATGTGAGGGTTATTTAGAGGTGGGGCCTTTGGGAATTGATTAGGTTGTGAGGGCAAAGCCTTATAAATGGAGTCAGTGCCCTTATCCAAGAAGCCCAAGAAAGCCCCTTTGCCCCCTGCCATGTGATGACATGGCAAGAAGGTCCATGAACCAGGAAGAAAGCTCTCACCAGACACTAAATCTGTTGGTGCCTTGATCTTGGACTTCCAGCCTCTAGAACTGTGAGAAATAAATGTCTGTTGTTTATAAGCCATGCAGTCTATGGTATATTTTTATAGCAGCCCAAATGGACTAAGACACAGGCCCATGGCCTACATGTCATCAAGAAAAAAAACCAGGGGCAAGAAAAGAAGCAGAGAAAAAACTGGACAAATTCTATGACTGGGCTCATGCTTAGAAGAAGCTTGAAATTCCCCTTTCCTTTCTTTTCTAGAAGGGACAGAAGAGAAGTATCCTTCCCACACCCGAGTCTATCAGAGTGAGATCTGCTATCTTTGGTTCTCTGTCATTTATCTTCAAATATTTAACCAGAAACCAACCAATAAACAAAAAGAAAAAACACTGGACTTCCCTGGTGGCGGAGTGGTTAAGAATCTGCCTGCCAATGCAGGGGACACGGGTTCCAGCTCTGGTCTGGGAAGATCCCACAGGCTGTGGAGCAACTAAGCTCACGCGCCACAACTACTGAGCCCGCATGCCACAACTACTGAAGCCTGCGTGCCTAGAGCCTGTGCTCTACAACAAGAGAAGCCACTGCAATGAGAAGCCCACACACCACAACGAAGAGTAGTCCCCGCTTACCACAACTAGAGAAAGCCCGTGCACAGCAACAAAGACCCAACGCAGCCAAAAATAATAAATTAATTAATTTCAAAAAAGCAGGAATTAAAAAAAAGGAAAAACACTGCCTCCCACCCATACCCCCAAAGAAAGAAAAATTCATGTTGAACACTCCCAGAAGGGTGGTAAAGACAAACATTCCAGCTCTGACCTAATACTACATGACCTAAGACAAGACCCCAGAAACTTTGAAGGAAACTATTCTTGTCAAAGATTCTTTGAAGAATCTTCTAGGAAAGAAGGCTTTGTCTTCTTGTTCGTAGAGGATTTACTTGAAACTCAGTTGCAATAATAGAACTAATGGCCCAGTGGAAAAAACAGGAGAATTTTTAAATATTGTGATTAATGTCATATGCTGCATGTCTTAACCCACTGAAAAGAAACTGAGCGCTGGTACCCAAAAAGTGAGTAGGATGATTTATTCTTTTTTTTTTTTTTTTTTGCGGTACAAGGGCCTCTCACCATTGTGGCCTCTCCCGTTGCGGAGCACAGGCTCCGGACGCACAGGCTCAGCAGCCACGGCTCACGGGCCCAGCCGCTCCCCGGCATGTGGGATCCTCCCGGACCGGGGCGCGAACCCGTGTCCCCTGCATCGGCAGGCGGACTCTCAACCACTGTGCCACCAGGGAAGCCCTATTCATTTTTATTATTAGTAACATGACACTCAAGTGTGCATGAGCACAAGCATGTAGGATAACTTTGCCAAATAATTTCTCATCCAAACCAGATGAAAGAGTGAAAGAAAACACTATTAATCATTATTCCAGGGCTCCCGAAGTAAGACGCACCTGCCTTGGGAAAACAGGGTCATTTAATTACCTTAAATGTAAGGAGCATCTCTTGCAAATCAAAACAACAATGAGGTACCACCTCACACTGGTCAGAGTGGCCATCATTAAAAAGTCTACAAACAACAAATGCTGGGGAGGGTGTGGAGGAAAGGGAACCCTCATGCACTGCTGGTGGGGATGTAAATTGGTGCAGCCACTACAGAGAACAGTATGGAGGCTCCTCAAGAAAACAAAAAACAGAGTTGCCATATGATCCAGCAAGCCCGCTCCTGGGCACATATCCGGACAAAACTATAATTCAAAAAGATACATGCACCCCTATGTTCATAGCAGCACTATTTACAATAGCCAAGACACGGAAGCAACCTAAATGTCCATCAGGAGATGAATGGATAAAGATGATGTGGCATACACGTGTGCACGCGCGCACACACACACACACACACACACACACACACACAATGGAATACTACTCAGCCATAAAAAAGAATGAAATAATGCCATTTGCAGCAACATGCATGGACCTAGAGATTATCATACTAAGTGAAGTAAGTCAGAAAGAGAAAGTCAAATACCATGTGATATCAAGTATATGTGGAATCTAAAATATGACATAAATGAACTTACCCATGAAACAGAAACAGACTCACAGCATAGACAACAGACTTGTGGTTGCCAAGTGGGAGGGGAGGTGGCAGAGGGACGGATTGGGAGTTTGAGATTAGCAGATGCAAACTATTATATAGAGAATGGATAAACAGCAAGGTCCTACCATATAGTGCAGGGAACTATACTCAGTATCATGTAATAAACCATAATGGAAAAGAATGTTAAAAAGAATATATATATATATCTGAATCACTTTGCTGTACACCTGAAACTAACACAACATTGTAAACCAATTATACGTCAATAAAATAAAATAAAACAACAACAACAAAACGTAAGGAGCATTTCTGAACGTCTTCAGAAATGGCCCTCCTGGAAATCTCTTTTGTTACATCAGCTTAGAGAGTTTCAAGTAGAGTTTTATTTGCTTCCCAAGCAAGCTGCCCTGGGTGCATTAGGTGTGGGCAATCTCCTGCCACCAATGGGGGGCTGCTCACAGCTCTGGAGGCTGGAAGCCCCAGATCAAGGTGTCAGCAGGTTCAGTTTCTTCTGAGGCCTCTCTCCTTGGCTCGCGGGTGGCCGCCTTCTCACTGAGTCCTCACCAGGTCGTCTCTCTGTGTTGTCTGTGTTCTCATCTCCTCTTCTCACAAGGACACCAGTCATAGTGGATCAGGGCCCACCCACAGGGCCTCGTTTCACCTCAATTACCTCCTTAAAGGCCCTGTGCCATAGTCACATCCTGAGGTCCTGGGGATGGGGGGGTGGTTTCAACGTATGCCTTTTGAGGGACAGAGTTCAGGCCATCCCACTACCTTTTCCACCCACCTGTGATGATGACGCCATACCCCGCAGTCAGAGCCCCCGCTCCCCTTGACTTTGCCCTCCTGGCTTTGTCCCCAGCCCAGGATGAGCTCGGAAGGACTCAGCCGCCCAGGCAGCAGTGACCTCTCGTTACAGACAGCGAGGGCAGGAGAGTGAGGGACAGGAGGGGACGCCGGCCAGCCTCAGGGTCTCAGTGCGAGACATCAGGAGAGTCTGTGCCTTCAGCTGAGCATCCTTCTTTCACTTTAATCCTGTTCCTCGTGCCCCCTCCATTCTGGGAAGGGAGACCCAGGGACAGAGGCTAGTGGAGCGGCATTACTTCTGTGCTTACGTTCCCGTTCCAGCTGCCGACAGGGCAGACTGATGAGGAGGATTCTGCCTGTGAGGGAGACTGTTTACACAGGCACTGCAGAACAGAACTACTTGGAGAGTGACAGTTTTCCTGGGGAGCAGCTAAGGGGCCTCTCCAAGGGGGAGGTGGGTGGGGCGAGTTGTAGTTGGCCTGTCAGCTGCGTTTCTGGGGCATCTGCTGGGGGACAGTGTTGTCACGGAGCCCAATCCTGCAACGAGGGAGCAGACAGGTCAGCCCTGGTTTCAGGTGTGTTCGCAGCCCACCAGCAATGGTCGCATGAAGACATCAGAAGAGAAAGCATGCAGGTGACAACCAAGTCAGGGAATGTGTAAGGGAGCTAGAGACATAAAGGCCCCCTCAGCTCACTGGTCCTCAAATCCTAAGAGGATGGAGTTGCAGGGAAGGGCACAGGGTCGGTTCTCGGGGGCTGTGTTTTCTGGGGGATTCTGCTTTTGTAGATGCTTCCCTTCGGTGCCTTCTGATGGAACACGCAGCCAATCTGACGGAGCCACCCCTCTTGGGGGACAGGGGATGGAGCCGCACCAGGGCCGGCCTTGCAGACACACAGAAACCTGGCATCTCAGACAGTCCACAGACCTCACTTAGGGCTTCTTCTCCAGGGGTGTCCCCCAGCTGCAGTGTCTGGGGCAGTGGCTCCATTCTCCCCGGCTGTGCACTGCTGTGGATGCTGCGATCCACACATCTGCCGCCCTGCCCATGGGGGCAAATCAGTGCCGACCTGGAGGCCTCCCATGCCCTTGGTCCCAGCCCCTGAGGCCCTGCAACTTCAGAAGGTGTCCTGCGCAGGATACAACTTCCGTTCAACGAAGGGGCACGGAACTGAATAATGCAGTGTCTTGGGAGCTTGCTGGTTGCCCCGTGGGAGCTAAAGTCTCTGCAGAGCCGGGCAGAATCATCCCCTCTAGAAAGCAATCCGCACACTCGTGTTTCTTTGTATCAGTCATCTCTGTCCATCATTTTTGCCTCCCGGGTTTGGATTTGGGGGCAGGACGAAGTAATGGGAAGCCGGAGGTAGTGTGCAAACCGAGACCCACCACGAACACTCTGTGAATGCCTGAGTAAGCGTGACTCAGGGCACCCCAGGGGGCGGAACGTGAGCCTCCGGCCTCCGGGCTCAGGCTCTGACCCCCAGCCTGGGGAACCTTCACAGACCAGACGGCCGTCTGGGTCTAGGGGACACTTCCTTCGCGGGGGCGGGGGGGGGGCGGGATGCACTTTACGTAAGGGCCGCTCATCTCGGTGTTCCAGCTGCTCCAGTGAAAACTGTTCCTGCAGTTCCCGCCCCACTCGTGAGAGCCCCTCTTTCCCAGCGTCCCTCCCTCAGAGTCACTCTACATGATGTTTGTGGAAAGTTATGGGCCTCTGTCTGGCTCCCCCCAAGCCCCACCAAGATGCCTGTTTCACAGCTTTCCGGGACCTACGTGCTCCCTCCTTCTGCATGTTTCCCTTTTCCTTGCAGGACAAAGAAGCATCTGAGCCTTGCCGGCCCCCCCGCCTCGGGGATTGGGGGGGATCCCTCTCCCGGCCCCTGGGGGGAGGTGGGCCACCCCTGGTCCAGGCTCTTGGGATGCACTGGCGGCGTGGAGGTGAGGCCACAAGGCCCCGGAGAAACCTTCCCCCGGGAGCTGAGTGGCCCTGCTAGCAGAACTGAAATGGGTTCTAAGGAGGAACCGACACCTCCACATTCCCCAGGGCAACCACGGGCTTGGCACCGGCAAGAAGGTGCTACAGGCCATGGACCACTTGAGACTCAGCTCCTCCCCCGCCCGGTTCCTGTTTAATGGCAGAAACGAGCCGGTGGCCCCGATGGCAGACACGCGGCGACTTGCTGCACTGGGGAAGGGAGAGAGACCTCAGCTGGCACCGCAGACAGTTCCATAGCGGCAGGGCCTTTGGAGGGGGCTGGGGGGCGCTTGGCTGAAAGGTGGCACCGGGCACCGTGACTTGAGCACACGTGGGTTTGGGGGAAGGGAAAAGGAGAGAGTTAAGCACTGCGAAAGTCACCGAGATCCCAGAAATGGACGGACAGGCAGAGATGACGGGGCCCGGGGGGAGGGGCTGGGGGGGGGGTAGGATGCCGGCGGGACAGTGACGCAGGAGGGTGAACAGACACTGTAGGTAGGGCCTGGTCTCCGAGGCTCTGAGCCGCCAGCAGACCGGCGGGGTGCGCGGGCTGGAGGCCATCCACATTCCCATCCCATGGCTCGTTTGTTCTGACCGCCCACATCTCAGCTTGATGCCTCCTTTGGAGCTTGTTTTGCAAAGTGTTGCACTGATCACCACCTGCGAGGCCATCTGTGCTCGCGAAGGCTGGCACCCCAACAGCCGCCCAACCCACAGGTGCGCCTGGCAGCCATGCCCAGGGCTGGACCCGGAACGTCCACCTAGAGCTGGGCTGCCCTGGGGCCGGTGGTCCTGGTGCCCCCGCCATCGTCCCCTTTCGCCTCCCCCTCCTCGCCCTGCAGGATCTCACACACACTGAACACACGCTCTACACACGGTATGCACTGACACAAAACACACACTGCACAGACCGTACACACTGCGCACGCGCATAGCCCTTTCTGTTACTTGGTCGGAGTTCGTTGCTTCTGCTTCCAGACTTAGCACACACCTTTCAGGACTTTAGCTGGGCGGAGGTTGAGGGTAATTTGATGAAAGAAAGATATTTCCTTAAAGTTATTTCCGTTGCAATAACGCTTCCCGTCTATTTGCGTTTCTAAAGGGGCTTTTCTTCCCTCTCAGTTTCCCTGGTTCTTCCACAGCCTGGCCCAAGTGACACAGAAATGAACCTCTTGCTGGTACAAGTGTCTCTTGTGATCCTAATGTTGGTACCATTGGGGAAATAGGAACAGATACCAAGTGCAGCGGCGCAAAACGGCACTCATCAGCGAGGCCCCCGGCCCCAACCCACCTCTTTCCTCTGTGAAGACCAGCAGTATGGGTTTTTTACTCATGTGAGGCTCATTTCTATCCCTTGTTTGAGGGGAAAATATTAATTCCGTGAAGTAACATGAGAACTCGCCACCTGCTTGGTAAAGTAATTTGAATGTATGCTGACATAGTTTTAACTGCAATGGAGGTTATAATTATTGCTTCTCTAGGAACCCACCCCCAAATCCTGCTCTTCTTCAAGTCCTCACAGCTTTGTTTTCCTAATGAATTTTCACGAGATAGAGATGGAGGGTTTCTCACCAGTTTGAGACCAACTTATATGTGCAACTGCTGTGGATGAACCTTGCCTTATGCAGCCCTGGCAGGTAGCAGGGATGCGAAGATTTGCTGAATGAATGAAGAATGAGTTAGTGAATGGATGACTGATTGGAGGGGAGGAGCTTATACTTCTAAATGTTTACAACAGCCCTCCTATCGGTGGTGTTAGGAGTCACGATAGCAAGAAGCGGTCGATATTTCATTCATTCCCTCAGAACTATTCATCAAACTTAAAAAAAAATTAATTATTGGATTTATTTATTTTGGGCTGTGTTGGGTCTTCGTTGCTGCACATGGGTTTTCTCTAGTTGTGGCGAGCCGGGGCTACTCTCCGTTGTAGTGCCCATGCTTCTCATTGCGGTGGCTTCTCTTGCTGCAGAGCACGGGCTCTAGGTGTGTGGGCTTCAGCAGTTGTGGCACGTAGGCTCAGTAGTTGTGGCTCGTGAGCTCTAGAGCGCAGGCTCAGTAGTTGTGGCGCGCGGGCTTAGTTGCTCCACGGCATGTGGCACCTTCCCAGACCAGGGCTCGAACCCGTGTCCCCTGCAATGACAGGAGAATTCTTAACCACTGCACCACCACGGAAGTCCCATCAAACATGTTGAAAACACTAAGATATGTGACAGTGAATAAGGGAGAGATGCACATTAAGAGGTGTCATTTAATGCCTTACATGGCTAAATACCTAAAACCTAAATTTGATCTGTCGACAAATATTTGTTGGATGATTACTCCAGATTAGGCACCAAATTGAGGGCTGGGATAGGGCAGTGAAAAACTACCAAAATCTCCCTGCCTTCATGGACCTTACACTATAGAAGGAGATGCAAACAATAAGCAACA
>RJWK010042349.1:0-19198 GCA_004363435.1 Platanista minor
ATGAGGGAGTCTGCAGGCGGCAACGTCAAACTTGCCTCAGTTAAAGTGCCTGAAGTCAGAGGTTTCAGAAGGTCAGCAGCAAGGGTACTTCGCCTGAGTGGTTCTCTCCCTGGAGAGAGGGTTTTCCATGTCCGTGGTGAATCCAGCCACAGCCTGAAAAATGGTTCCTCCTCTTCAGGGTGATGCCGTCTTGTAGTTGCTCTTGCCATAAAGTTAAAGCTATATGAAGACAGGAGCAGAGGCCACCGCAGAACCGCAGCTGTGGGGCTCGGTTCCCAGGATGTGAGAAGCAGGGCACCCCTCCCGCACCCCGTGCTAGAGCCATAGTGGGGAAGGATGGGTTGGTCCAGGCAGCTCCCCGCAGAACACCCTCCGCCCCTCCTACTGTCTCTTTTAAGTCAGGAGCAAGCGTTTTGGAATCAGGCTGAACTGGATTCAGATTTCTGCTCCTTCCCTTCCTGCACACTGCTTGCCGTGTGAGTGATTCTCCTCCAAGTCTCTAGCCCTTTATTTAGAAAAAGGAGAGGGGGATGATGGTACCCACCTCCAGAAGTTGATGGGGGGCAGTGATCAGATCTAAACTGCGCATGCCCAGGTGCCCGTGGTGCTTTGAGCACCTGCACGTTAACTTTCATCAGGATTATCGTTGGTCCAACTGTGGTCACCCTGCTGATGCTGTCAGTACAGTGGCTCCTCTGATTGGATCTTGGAGGACTCAGAATGGTGTGACTTCGTGAGGGTCCCAAAGGAGGGTGGTTAGACGTTTCCAGAGAGCTTATTTAAGAACCGCTGACGTGCACTGGAATTTAGTTGTGTGGCTGTTCAGGGACGGGCAGGGGGCTCCCTGGAGGAGGCGGGCCCCAGGAGGGAGGTGGGTGTGGTCACTAGGCCGAGAGCTCCAGGACCCAGAGGACTTTGTGGGGCTGAGGGGAAGGGCAGTTTCCTCTAAAATAGGGAGCGAGGCTACAGGAGAGTTTATTTTCCGATTACAGAATAAGTCCTAGAGACATTTTGGTGCAGTTCTGCCTCTACTTCCAGGAGATTTTTAAGTTTTCCATTATTCCATCATTGACTTTGTCATGCTTTAAAAGCCTTTCACACTTGTTACATGTCTTTTAGAAACATGTTACTTTAATGATCCTTCAATGCCGTACCATTCTTCCAGAATTCAGGGAAAATAAGAAAGGGTGGGGAAATAGAACATCTGGCGTTTTACTGAATCTGTCGTTTTAAGACATTTGCTAAAAGTGTTTACCTAAAATGGGCTGTTACATCAGAAATGTCAGAAAGGACATCAGCCCTCTGTGTCCTGGAGCAGCGCTTTGCACACTTGAATAGTGATGCTCAAGAAGCAATCTTCTTGAGACAGATTCCTGGGCTCCACCCCCAGAGATTCTGACTTAGAAGGTTTGGGGTGTGAGGCCCGAGAGTCTGCATTTCTAACACTTGTGCCACATTCTCTGTCGACGCTGGTGGTCCGGGGAGCACACGCCAAGCAAGAAGCATTGGATTTTAAAGGGCGCGATGGAATATGCAGTGTTATCAGGTGTCACTAATTTAAGGATCTGGGCTGTGTGCGTAGGTGTCGTCCGGTTGATGGAGATGAAATCAATTAGAAGCACTTCAGCTCTTCGTTTAGATCAGGAGCTGGCTTCTCTTATCATTTACGCTGGAGTGCCTTTTACATCAAAGTAGTGGCTTTTAAATTTCTAGCTCGAGTTCATATATGGAGTTGCCGAGGCAACAGAATTCAGTAAATCAAACCTGATGACCATGTTGGTGGACAATCAGAAAAATGTGTTTTTGATTGGAGAGTGAGCTTTGGATGGAAAAGATGAAAGTAAGCATTGATCAGACCTAGGAGGAGTGAAGAGAGTGTGAGGGAGCCCCTTGCTCATCACCCGCGTCCCCTGCATCGGCAGGCGGACTCTCAACCACTGCGCCACCAGGGAGGCCCTGTAATGGTTATTTAACTGAGGGAGAAATACAGGATGACGCCAACCGTAGATCATACCGGAAGGCTCGGCCTGCCTTCATTTGAAGACACACGTGGACTGGGCAGGAGACTAGCTGACGGCCTTTCCGAAGGCGTAGGGAGGGATGCTGCAAGTGTGTCCCTCTGGAGCAGGTGACCCGACCCCGGGTGGCTGGGCCTGGCTTCCAGGTTTATCAGGGGACCCCACCGAGGCCACCTGGTCACGCTTCAGCCTCTGTGCATCACCCGCGGAGGTTCTGCCCACCCAGCTGCTGGGTTCCTATGTCTTGAGACTCTTCCCCTACCCTCTCCCTGTTGGTTCACTCACCCTTGAGGAACTGCCCTAAGCAAATTCCCTGGTCACATGTCTGTGGGGTGACGACACTGATTACACCTTAAGGGGACAGCTGGAGGAGGGCTATGCCTGTGAACACAGGAGATTTCAAAACTTCATTGCACAGACATTGCTGAAACCTTTGGAAAGAGGGCTCAGCGCTGGAGATAAACAAAAGTGCAAAAGATAGCAATACCTGTTCTTCCAGTGATCAGCAAGGGTGGGAAGGCAGCACAGCACTGGGAAGGAAAAGGGCCTGGCTTTGTAGTCAGCCGACCTCGCCTGGTAATCCCTTAACGGTCATCCCTCCTTAGGTGTCTGGCCTGGGGCAAGTCCTTGACCTCCCAAAGCCTGGTTCCTCCTCTTGAAGGGAGGAAATGGTACCCAGCCGTTGTGCGGGGAGGGGGGGGGGCGGCCCCCTCTTGCTTTGCTACATACAGAATAGTGGTGTAGGTTCACTGCTCTCTTCTGCCTGATTTGTCCCAACTTTGTTTATTATCGGACGGATTAAGTAGTAAAGGGGAAACATTCAGGATTTAAAGGTGGTCGGCTTGAGGAGAGAGATGTAAAGATAGGTCTTAAAAGTCAGTGTCTTGCTCTCAGAGCATAAACAAAATTATTGAAAGCCAGCCTCAGTCCGAGTTTAAACATTAAAAATAGCCTTTCTTATTAAAAGCAATACATGTCAAGTTTAGAAAATACAGGTAAAGAACCAGAAGAAACATCTTACCTGGTACTGAGAGGAGATTATAATCAGTGTTCTCCAGCTGTCTGGACTGTGATGAGGTGATAAAAGGCAGCAGAGGGATTTTATTCATAACTGTGTATTTCATGTAACATGGGCTCTTTTTTTCCTGGCCTCTTTGTAGCCGGTGGAATGGTTGTCAGGAACCTCCATTCATTCTTCTTTGCCCAATAATGTGTTCATTGCGGTGGTATTTCCTGGACAGCTGGGGCTGCTTAACTATGTAACAACAATAGCAAGATGAAGGAAACAGACTTTCCAGTTGAATATTATGATATATGACAGATCGAAAAAGGGCACAACATTCTGCATCACGGATACTGCTGATTGAATGATGACCAGAGAAAATCTAATGGGCACAGCATCACTGTCCAAAAGGTAGAGACCAGAGTAAAGAGTGGTTCACGCAGTCCAAGGTCATCCACAGACGTCCGCGTATGGGTTTAGTGGAGATGAAGCGATTCCCAGGACAGTGACACATTTCAAGCGACAGGAAGTAGATCCTGGTGGTCAGTGGTCCCCCTTGGCCAGCCAGCCCTAAAGTTGACGTGCTCCAGTCCTAAACCGCAGGACTTTTTAAAGACTGTCTCTTCTCGTCCCACGTGACAGCACTTGACGATAATTTTATCTGAAAAGGCTCCATCATGGGTCTCTGCTTTATTTTCATGAAGGCAAATTAGTCTCAAGAAAGTGAGAGTAAGAATATCCAACGTATTCTGTCAGCTTCTCTGAGTTGCTTCTCATGGCTCTATCTGGACCAAATTTAAACATTATAAGGAGTAAACAGAGCAGTTTTCAATCTTTATGTTGTGTCTCTGTCACTGTGATTTGCATTCATATAGGAAACCCAGCAAGCATAGAAAGAAAATGACTTTCTGATTGAATCATATATTTTCAGAGCTCTTTCATGAATAAAGAATATTAATTACTGTGCCCAGAGTGATCCCCAGGTTGTTTTGGTTTGTTTGTTTGTTTGTTTTTTGAGTTGTGTGATAACAGAAACATTTGTGCATTCCACCCAAGGTCAGCATAGATTTAAGAGCAGCCATACATATGCTTTGAAAATTAATTCATGCTGGAATTGAGAACATGGAATGAATTAGGGTGTCCAGAAGCATCCCAGGCTCACCTCGCTTTACTTTTGATCCTCATCCCTTTATTTCACCAGTGTTACACTCTCTACCCCCAGCTTCCAAAGTGACAGCGGATGGAGAGAGCAGACCCTGCTGAGTGCTTTCATCTGCTCAACTAATAACAGAGTGTTTCTCAAGCCAGGCTGTGTGTGAACCGCACCCTGAGTGGAGCAGTTACCTTGGAGAGAAGCAGGTGGCTCCCCTGTTGCTCTATGGGTCGCCTTGGAGCAGAATTCCTTACTTTGTGGGAAGTAATCTAACTTAACCATATATATATATATTTTTTTTCCAGAAAGTATGATTTTATTCATGTTTGAATTTGTTCAGCGGAGATTTCCTGCCTCCTTTTTATCCCCCCCAGCGAGACTCTGTCCTGCGTGCTGTGGGCGAACCTCTGTTGGATCAGAGGGGGCAGTGCAGAGGAAGGCAAGGCAACTGGGGCTTTGAGCCTTCCAGTAAGTAACTAGCAGGGCTGCACAGGCTCAATCAGACAAGGGAAGGAAAGCGTCTTGTCTGGGAAGGCCGTCCTCTGCGTGTCCCCTTGCCTGTGAGGACGCAGGAGTCGCCCTTTACCGCCGGACCACAGCCCATTCCCACTGGCCTGGGGGGTAGGGTAGGTCATGCCTGCTGCTGATGGCTGATGGGGACACCAGGCGGGAGAGTATATTGCTTTCATTTATCCTGGTGCCTTACTACCACTGCGGAGGCTCGGGTTTGAACGTGGCACACCTTTTTGGCGGGACAGTCCTCATGCACTTGTTCTTAGGGCTACTTTAAAAAAAGAAATAACTGACTTTTAAGCCTCAAATCTTGCTTTATGCCTAGTGAACGACGCAGTCTGAACATAAGAGCTACGAAGGAAAGGGAGGAGCATTGCATTCCGCTCTGTGCCAGGGGTCTTCAGTGGAAACTGCTGACCACACACATGGGTTTTGGTTTAATATTTGAGCAAGACACGCCTGGTTTTAAATGAATCCAGTAACGTCCATGACAAGGTAGAAATGAGAGTCAAGACTGATCCCAGCCCACACGTGCGCTGTGAGTTTTCCTAGTTTCCCCAAGAGGATGGCAGTGAGCCTGGCAGCGGGGGTGGGGGTGGGTGGGGGCGGCGGGGGGTGAGACTCAGCTTCCTCTGGAAAAAGCTGAGTGTCTCTCTGTCCTGAGTTTCACCAGCTAGTGACTGTTATGCCCGTTGGGGCCTGGGGAGCTTGGGAGCTGAGCTGAGCACGGCAGCACCTTGTTGATGTCGGGCTTGCTTTGAGTTTTTACTGCAAAAAATGCCTTTTGTAAATCCAAATGGGACTATTAGATATTAAATGCACCCCTTCCTTTAAGAATTTTTGTTGTCATTGGTTAAACCATGATGCCATCTGGATGATGCCATGAGCTGTGAAGCCCTAACCCCCATTACCTCAAAATATGACTGCATTTGGAGACAGGGCCTTTAAAGAGGTTACTAAGTTAAAATAAGGGTACTAAGATGGACCCTAATCTAATAAGACTGGTGTCCTATATTACAAGAGGAGATTAGGACACAGGCACAGAGGGAAGCCCATGTGAAGGCACAGGGAGAAAACACTACCTACAAGCCATGGAGGGGGAACTCAACCCTGCCGACACCTTGACTTTAGACTTTTAACCTCCAGAGCTGTGAGAAAACACGATTTCTGCCATTTAGACCCCTGAGTCTGTGATGCTTTGTGACAGCAGCCCAAGCAGACAAGTGCAGTGATGTTTCAAACACCATTATGAACGTTAAACTGTTGGTCTTGGTCATCAAGGGCATTAAAACCTTGGTAGCCAATTAATCATTTATGGACGTGTTCCTTTACCCTTTTAACCCTTTTGGAAAGCATTTCTGCTTCTCTGTGCACACTGTTTTCTATTAGCAAAAGAAATCTCTTCTGTTACTAGAAATGACGAGATTTTGCTTTAGAAATAACGCTGCTAATAGAACCCTTGGAGGAGCTGAGTTGACAAAACCACGAAAGGTTTGGATCCCCTGGGGGATGGGCAGTTTTCCTGATGCCCACGCTGTGGTCCTGATCTAACTGTATCTGGAGTATGTCTGATGCTAAGAATTTATGGCTTCCTAAGTGAGTACTTCCTCTTTAGGGAAGGGAGGACTGCAATTGACAGACTTCCTTGCTGCCTTCCAGGGTCGAGGTCAGGGGCCGGGACGAGGGGTGACAGGGCCCTGGGGGCACACAGGGTGGGGGGCGGGGGGCAGGTTTCAGGGGGGCCAGAGGGGGCTCTCCAGGAGGAGGTGGGCTCAGCAGGTAGACTGGGCAGTGGGTTGGTGCATTTGGGGCCATTAGGTTTTCCTGGGAGGGTTGTTGCCCTGGAATCTGGCTGGAGGCTGAAGCCCTCTCAAAACCTGTATGGAGAAGGGGAGGGAGCCTAGGGCTTTGCTCAGCCCTGAGGGAGGGATTTGGGGATAATCTTGACCCCTGGACTGGTACCTTGTCCCTAGAGATTCAAGTGAAATGGGAGCCCATTTTACCCCAGGCTGCCTTGAACTCTCAGTTTCCCATCGCATGGAGCTGGGTGAGTGAGTGTGTGTGTGTGTGTGTGTGTGTGTGTGTGTCTCACTTCCTCTGCCTACCTACTCCTGGCTGCCTTGAACTCTGTTTCCCATCGCATGGAGCTGGGTGAGGGTGTGTGTGTGTGTGTGTGTGTGTGTGTGTGTCACTTCCTCTGCCTACCTGCTCCCGAACTCTGTTACCTCTTTACCCAGCACCACCTGCACACCACCCGCAGCAGCAAAACGAAGTTCCCTGACTCTCTTCCACAAAGCGCTGTCACCCTGTCTCCCGACCCTGACTTCCAGTCCAGCCAGCACCCCCTGCACACCACCCGCAGCAGCAAAATGAAGTTCTCTGACTCTCTTCCACAAAGCGCTCTCACCCTGTCTCCCCACCCTGACTTCCAGTCCAGCCTCCCTCTGTGGGCTCGGCCTCACACCTTGGGTGCAGCCGGTGCTTTGGGGAGGGTGTCGGGGCAGGGCACACCTGGAATGAGATCCAGGGCACCTTTTCAACCTCTCTGCGAATTACTTTCCAAGTCTGTAAAATTAGGGATAATGCCCACCTCATCGGGGCATTGGGGGAATGAAATGGATGAACTGTGTCAAAGCATCTGTGAAGGGCCCTTGGCTGAGCCTGGCCGTGGCCTGCCCTTCTCCAGCCTTGGCCTTGGTCACTTCGGCAAGAGGAGCCCAGGGCTGCTCTGGCTGAGCCTGCAGGGCCCCTGAGGGGAGGCCTGGGCTGCAGGACGGTGATGGGGAGCAGGCTCCTTGGGGGTCTGGGCGGAAGTGCTAGAAGGGTTGGCTTGGGGGTGGGCCTGCCTGCCCTGCTGGTGGCCTGGTGTCTTCGAAGCCTCAACGGTTAAACCTCTGGGAGGACGGAGGCCGCACACACTAGGCTTTGGAACTGGGAATCTTCAATCAATGTAAATTACCTTTTTACATCTTGTCTGGAAGGGAGCGGGTAAACTGAAAGTGTGGTGCATACGTGGCTTACAAAGAATGGCCACACTGCGGCCCGAGTGAGACCCGCCCCTGGCCTGGCTGCAGGAAGTGGGCCAGGCCCCTGCACGACAGCCTGAGGGAGGTGGCGTGAGCAGGCTGCAGGCCCAGGTTCATCCCTTTGCTTGATCACAGCCTGTGAACGCTGGCAAGTTCCAGGGGAGTGGTGTGTGCCGGTGGTTTTCGTGGATGGCCATCTCAAGTATTGAATTTCCTTGGGTGTGAACTTGTAATTCCATAGAGCAGTCTTCCTGGGAAAAAGGCCTTTTGCATGAACATTCTGCTGCCTAGGTCACCATTTTTTGCACCCAGAGATTTCCAATGACCGCTGTCGCTTCTCTGGAGATTTCTCGGACGGTTTGGGTGCAGCAATGTGGTATTTGCAGAGTGGCCATCCCTGTGGGTCCTCCACAGCTCCTGATGGCTTCTCTGAATGTGCCATCTGAAAAGTGAGGAAAACCATTATTTTGAGAATTTCTGAAGTGCTAGGTGCTCAGAGCCTTTGGATCCTTGCATTAACTCCGGGGGAGGTCCCATTAGTAGCCTCCCTTTAAAGAGTTCTAAGTTAGTTCAGGTGTTGTATTTCTTCGAGGGTATTCTAAGCACCTGGCTCAATAAGCCTGCATTTCCTTCTATCTCAGGAAAGGCCCAGTGCTCGGCAGGTAGCCCCTGTATGCTGAATCGCCGCTGACCACCCCCATCCTGCAATGGCTGGGGACCCCTGGGCGAATCCCCACCCTCCCTCTTTTGCATAGTGGGTGTGGCCCAGGCCCAAGGGGTAGGTGGGGAAGGAGCAGCCCTACCAGGGGATCCCTCCAAGGAAGGCCTTCTCGAGGCTCCAGACCGTCTGCCCTCTGACCAGCACTCCCCTCCCTGAAATGAAGCTTCTGCTGGTTGCCGGTGCGGGGGCGGGGGGTGGGGGGACACTCCCCGCAGGCAGTCAGGCTGTGGGAACTCGTCATCCCCCCATCGTGTTTGCCTGTTTTCCACCAAGGGAGGGGCACCTTTGCTCAGGGGGCAGCCACCCAAGATCAGCTGCAGCTGAGGCTTTCTGTGGCCAGGGGAAGAAATGAATCACCGTCTTCGCTGTGTCTTTCCCTAACTGCTGGAGACTTTGTAGATAAACTCTGAGGGGGCTGGGTGGCCGTGCGGTGTAGTGGTATAAACTGGGGCATCCCAGCAAGTCAGCTGACCTCTGCCGTTATCTGTAACATGACCGACCAAGGCACTACTGCTCCCCTCCGGGACTCAGCTTGGATCAGCCACCTGGGTTGATCAAGTGAACCATTAGGCAGCATTTCTAAAGCAGAACGCTGATAAGGGCTGGTGTTTAGAGGTAAAGTTGGTGGCCCCATGTCAAGAACCCTGATCTTCTGGGGGAGGCGGTTATGTAAGTGGCAAATGTCAGGTCAGAGCAGGGTGATCGATACCCAGAAGGGGTGTGCACAGGTGTGTGTGGCGGAGAGGCCACACACAAGACACCTGAGCCCAGGCCCCAGTGATGAGAGGAGTTAGCTGATCCTGCAGCCCCAGCAGGAGGCAGTGGTGAGACTGGGTTGGGGGGGGGGGGTGAGTCAGGACTAGGAAGCAGTTTGATGGGTTACAGGGAAGACTCTTGGGATGCAGATGACACACGTTTGCTCGGTGCTTCACAGACATCATCACATTTGGCCGTCACATCTGCCCTGTGGTTATCACCTTACTGCATAAGTGAGACTGGGTGCAGAGACTCTAGGTCACTTTCCCAAAGTCACATGGGGTTTGCCTCATTCTGGCCTTGGAGTCCGGCACCCCGGTGGCTGTATACTGCAGGGGTGAGTGGGGGCTGTCTGGGGCCTGGGGCACCAGTGCAGGAGTGGGCATTTTCCTCTGCAGGTGACACGAGTCTCTGGGGGTCTGAGCGGAATTGTGCCCTAAAAGTCCGATCGCAGCAGAAAGGACGGTTGCCCGAGAGTGGGCTAAGCCGGGGCGTGGGGCAGCCAGGCCTGCCTGCTCTGGGAATCCGGTGGAGGATGAAGAGGGTGGGGAAATGGAGGGAGGACATTGGCAGAGGCCAAGGGTACGCAGATGGAGGAGAGGCTCTTGTTTCTGTTTCTTATTAAATGGGAGATAACTGAGCATTTTCATGGGCTGGCCTGGCCGAAGAGGAGGACACGACTGTGATGGATGGTACAGGGTCCGCTCGCCAACTCTGAGCGGGAGACGTGGCTGTGGTTGTGAGGCTCGAGAGTGAGGCCGCTCTGAACGCTGGCCTGAAGTCTTCCTGAGAGGGCCTGGTGCCCTGGCGTTCTCAGGGAAGGCGGTCAGCCTGGAAAGTTGGAATGGGGAGGGTGGGTGGGAGCCCCGGGCTGCAGGATGCTGGCGTCTAGCCCTTCCTGCTGTGCGAGCATCTGCAGTGGGCCCAGCGCCTCCACGCTTGAGCTTGCACGAGAGCCTCCTGGAGATGCAGAGGCTCGGGTGGGCGCCACGTGCTGCCGGGCCGTGGACACGTTGTGAGCAGCATCGGTCCAGTGGGGTGGAGTTTGGACGGACCCACCTTTGTGGGGAGTGCAGGAGCAGGGGTCTCTGAGGCACCAGGGGCTGGGAGGGTCGTGGCTGGTGTAGACAATGAGGCGGCTCTCGGCCTTTGCCGGATACAGAAGGATCTGAAGATTGGGAAGCAGAGGATCCATGAAAGTAACCGCTTTGGTGCAGTTCTGGAAGGAGAGGCTGGCCGGCATGGAAGGCTGTGGGCCGAGAACGGCTGTTGGAGACGAGGATGGTAGGACAGCGCTGGTTCTGGGTGTGGCTGTGGGAGGAGCCTCTGGAAGCCAGTGAAGCAGGGCCCCTGGAGCTGAGGAGGCAGGTGTGTGTGACCTGCTTCTCCCGGCCGCCCCCCTTGGGGTGGAGTGGCTGTGACAGAGTGACAGGAGAAGAGGGACCCAGGGATGGCACCTGAACCCCGGCTCTGCACATCACTTGTTGCGGAGCCAACTAGTCATGTCTTACTTAGGTGGTTGTATGACTTTGTAGTTTAGAGGCTTTTCAGGCTGCCCTAGATCCGCCCACAGTGGTGCCCAGAGCTGGCAGGTTAGGCGTCATGAAGCTCCTTTTCCAAATTTGGAAAGTCTTGTGCTGGTTCATTGCCAGGCAGATCACAGAAGTGTTAGCAACACTCCTGCGGGGACAGCGATGACGCTGGAGGGGAGAGTCAGTAAAGATTTTGAGTCCTGTGGATTGTTTGCCCTTGGCTGATTTATTTATCATTCCCCCCTCGGTCCATCTTTTTTCATGGAAGGTCCTGGGGTTGGTGGTGATTTTTGAAAGGAGGCAAGCGTAGGACAACATCATAACTAGGTGAAGAGGCTCAGAGCTGCCCTAGTTGTCTGGGCTAGAGACCCAGCCTTGCCTTTCCCCTGTGCCCCCCCTGCCCTCCCATCTTCCTGCTCCCGGAACCCCTCACCCCTCGCCCCTACTCCTTGTGCACTGGGTGCTGATGACCAGTGTGTGGCAAGCAGATGAGGAGAAGACATAGGTGTTCTGTTCCATCTTACTGTGTCAGAACTCATCCCGGCGACCCACTTGTCTTCTGTCCCCAGAGCTCTAATGCAAATTTGTAACTACCAAGGGGCTGGCTGCTGCCATCAGCCGCCGTGGAGTGTTTATCCTCCGAGCCTGGGGACCACGGAGCTGGTGACACGTTGGCTAACGAAGGCAGGAGGCTGGTCACATGTCTCCCACTGCGGATTTGGGCGAGAGGGGGGATTTGGGCTTCAAACAAGCATCTTCCCATGCTGTTTTCAGCACTCAGAGAAAAATATATCAAACCTTCCAGTCGCCTGGGCACAGATGAAAGATTTCCAGATATCTCTGCAGCCAGATCCCACACAGGATGCAGTAGTGATAAGTCTTGTTCAGATAGGCTTTTCTTGATGGTGAGCTTTGTTAACAGTGCGGATAATAATTCCCACGGCATGATTTGTGTCTTCGATTTTTAGTGCCACAGAAGTTTTGGATTTTACGAATCTTTGGGGTCATGGATCTAAAGACCAACCTGGTAAACGTCCAGCTGTTGTCACACACACTTAGGTGGCTGCTCTTTGACAGCTCCCGGTATTTTGTTTTTACTCCAGAGGCTGTTAGGAGGGTCCGTATCAGACTCTTCCCTGTGTTTTGTTTTGCTTCTTTTTCACAGCCCAGGTCTTTTATTTTCTTTGCACCCACCGTGCCATGAATTCCTAGGGAATGGGCTCCAACCATTCAGGCTCCCTTCCGTTGGTTCTCACGAAATGTGCTTCTCTGGGTGGAGCAGGCTGGCGCTTCAGTTGAACCCAAGCACCTTTCTCTTTGGCTTCCTTCTTTTTCTGATCATTTTCCTTCAGCCGTTTCAGGAAGCTAACCCAGCTCTTAGAGTGCTTACTATGCTCCATACGCACATTAATTCTCTTGGCAAGAATCTTGCCCTTAACTTGTTTGTTTACAGCGATGCCAACAGCTTGTTGGGTAACGCTGTAGACTCTCCCAGTTTTGCCACGGTAGCACTTGTGAAGCATTCCTTTTTGAACAGTGCCCATTCCCTTGATACCTACAATATCACCTTTCTTGTAGATTCGCATGTATGTGGCCAAAGGAACAGCTCCATGTTTTCTACAAGGCCTGGAGAACATGTAGCGGGTGCCCCTCCTCTTTCCCTTTGTGTGGGCCATTTTGGCGAATTACGGGAAGATGGCAGTTCCGATGGCAGTTCCGGCCAAAAGGCTCTTCCCTGGTGTTTTGATTGTCGACGATCGGGCAGATGTTATTGTTAGGGCGATCCCTTCTGGTGGATCCTGCAGAGGAAAATGTTACCAGATCAGCCCGGCCCCTTGGCCCCTCATGCACCCGAAGGCTGGGAGGATTAGGTAATCTGTAGGAGTTTCTTGGGCTTTCTCCACACAGATTCCAGAGCTTCTTTGCAGCTGTTCAGGGGACAGGTGCAAAGTTGTGTGTTGCCCTTGATTAAATCCTTCTGACTCATCAGCTGAACTGCCACAGAGAGCTGGAGGCCAGAAAAGGGGAGCATCCTTGCGGGGAGCCCCGGCTGCAGCCCAGCATCCGGCATTGCAAGGGTGACCGTAGGTGGGAGCTGCTCTGGTTGTCACTCCATGGGGTGTTGGCATTTGTTTCCATAAAGTGACAGGGAGTAGGCTTGGCTTTCATTCTATCAGCATCTTAAGTCACTTTTGCCTGACACTTAGCAAGGAAGACCACGAAGATGTTTCTGACACATTCCTGTATTTGGGAGTGCGAATCTATTCGTAACTGACAGGGGCCATACTTTTGAAATCAAGACTGCTCCTCACTGGGCTGCTGAAGTGGTTCTGAGCTTTCCTAGGGTCTCCTGTCCCAGCTGTGTGGAGGGCCCTCTCCTCTGCTCCTCCCCTTTGGCCTCGGGCAGGTGGCTTCCGGTGGAGTCAGCTGCTGTATCTGTGAAATGGGTCAAATTAAAATCTCTTCCAGCTCTAGCTTGTTGTAATTTAAACAGCGGTTCCCATTCGCAAACGATGGAGTGATGTCACCCTGAGCTAGTGCAGGAGCGGACCGTGTGACAAAGTACCTCCAGCCCTTGGTCTGTGGCCCATCCCACGTGCCCTCAGGTGCTCTGTCCACACCTGGGCAGTGCTGGAAGGCACTCCTGGGTCCAAGCCTCCAAGCATCTTGCTTAGGACATTTTCTGATTAAAAATAATACAACATTGCTTTGGATTTTAAATAATTAAGGTAGGCAGAACTTCAGTTGTTTCCTTTCTAGAGTTGTCATCACATCCATGATACGCATTCATTTGAACTAATTGTAATTGATGACGTGTCTGTCACAGAATGAGGACCGGTAGTGGCCTCCTCTGTAACTCCCGCTATTCTTCGGATTTTGGGAAGGATTACAGGAAATCATTGCTTCTCTTTTTTTTAGAGAGAGTGTCCTGAGCTTTCCATTACTACAAACAGAGGCAGGCAGGACTGGCTGAATTAATAAAATGGCAAAATGAAAAGCTGAGAAGACGGGAACCCCTAGTCCGCTTTTCATGTGGGTGTGTCTTGCCTTTGCCTTTGGACCCGCCCGAGGCATTTTGCCTTCAGGAGACATTTGCCAGTATCTGCCGACATGGGGAGGGGTGCTCCTAGCATCTAGTGGGCAGAGGCCAGCGATGCTGCTAACTGAACACCCTACGATGCACAGACGGCGCCCCACCAAGAATGGCCCAGCCCAGAAGGCCCAGAGCGCTGCGGTGGACACACCCTGCTCTGGATGAAGGCCAGATACCGCTTCCCTTTCGGAAACCTGTTTTTTTTTGAGTGTTTCAGGTAGAAATAATAACCTTCTGCCTTCCTCTTCCCCGCCTTCTTCTTATCACATGTAACACTTTCTTCTGGTTGGTGGTTATTTGTGACACTTGTCAACCCCGCTGTCAGAGGGCCACCGACTGTCAGGGTGTTCGTTCCTGATTCACCTTTGACATGAAATCGTCTGCAAGTCAAGTGTGAGCGCCCACGCTGCTGCCCCGCGCAGGTGTGGTGCCGACTGCCAGCATCTTGTAGCGATCACCTGTCACCTGGAATCTGCAGGAGGGCCCCCCAGAGAAACCTTTGCTGGCAGGATACTGAGCTGGACTCGAGCTACCGCTGAGGGTGGGTGCGTGGGTCTCCGGCCCCTCCTCTGCCCCGGCCCACCTGTAGGGGCACCCAGCTGTCTGGCTTCCATGGGGACAAAACTGCCTGATTCTCAGATCTGAGGATGCCTTCGGACGGGCAATGGATTGAGAAAACCCTTTCTTCTAAGGTCACACCAAGTTCAGTTGTGATCAGTAGTCGCTGACCTGGTTTCCTCACTCTCAAGCCTGGAGTGTGGCTGTCTTGCCTGTTGAGGCTGCACCTTGGGGCTTCCTGTTAAAATTGAAGCGTGTGGAGCACAGGCGCTGCCTTGTGACGTCTGTGCATCCGTACACGTCACACGGTCCTGTCGTTAGGCTGGCAGTGACTGCATTG
The DNA here is from genome assembly GCA_004363435.1 of Platanista minor. Classification (NCBI taxonomy): domain Eukaryota; kingdom Metazoa; phylum Chordata; class Mammalia; order Artiodactyla; family Platanistidae; genus Platanista; species Platanista minor. The sequence continues at coordinate 14,715 of RJWK010042349.1, forward strand.
CTGTCGGTCCTTGAGGAAGAATGCTGGTAAGATGTAGGTGCTCAGAGGCCCCCTGTGGTCTTTCTTCTGCTGAATGCCCTTGCCCCAGGGACTGAGCACGTGCCTTGTCCCTCTGTGACTCAAGGGCCTCTCACGTGAGCTCCACTTGAACCTGCAGTTTATAAAATGAGGGAAAATGGGGCTCCTGATGAGTTCAGCCCAGGCAGGGTGATTGCAGAAGCTGAGCATCACAGTAGATCTTAGATCAGAAACCCTTCCTCCTGCAAGGATCTGACTCGAGTCTTCTGCCAAAAGGTAAACATGAAATTGTTAGGAAAACATACATGTCTTTCTTTGCTTCCTATTTGTATCTGTCAGTCAACCTGCTGCCAGAAAAGAGGCTGTCACGTGTCCCGTGACAGGGGGAGGGATCATTTGATGGCTCCTGGGGTGGGCGTGCGGAGGTCAGGGCACGGTCAGTGGGTGGCAGGTTTCTGTTGCCCACAGATGTGGTTCTGCCAGGATGCTGTAAATGTGATGACTGGCTGGCAAGTTCTGTTGGTTGGAAAGTCAGCTTGCGGAACAGATGGCTCTGCTGACTACCAGGGGTTTCCTTTAAACAAGGCTCATCAGCTCTAGGAAAGCTTGCAAAAGTAGTATTTTCATGCAGGATGTTTAATTTATGGGCGGCTAGAAATGGCCCGGGACAGGGAAGTCGTGGGAGGGTGGCCAAAGGATCTCATAAACTTGGGAATGGGGGAGGGAAGCCAGCTGCCGAGGTGATGAATGGGGGCATAGGTAGGGCTGGCCCCCTCTCATGGACCCCCCCCCCCCCCCACTACCATGTGGTCCTTCCCTTTCTGACATCGGCATCTCTGCAGTGCCAACGCTTTGCCTGCTTGCCTGCTGGCTGCTCGGTTTTGATGTGGCAGTGAGATCCACTACAGTCTTCCGTTCTTTTTTTTTTTAAAGCCAAAATGGTGATACAGATATACTCCATGGCATGGAAAAATTCAAGAAGTAATGGTCTAACAGGGCTGCTTTAAAAAGCAACAGGAAGATAAAGCGGTCATACCCACCTGAACACATATAGTATGATTATTTTTATTTTTCGAAGGCGGGTCTGGCTGTGAGAAAGGATTTCTATTTTGGAGGGGCAGGTTCTGTCTGAGCCTCTCTCTGTCTTCTTTGCATCGGAAGAGCCCATGTATCCAGGGCAGTAGGGAGAGGCTGTTCTCCCAGGTTTTTCAGTGCAGACGATTGGGCCTCACACGGAATCGTTACGACTGGTATGGAAAATGGGTGCTACCTGTGAGGCAGAAAGCACTGAAAGATAGTGAACAACACCGGCTATAGCAGAAAGAGGTCTCCTCGTTCAGTGTCATCAAGATTCCAAGTTATCTGAGGAGGATAGAATGGAACCTTCTACTCTGCTGCCTGCATCCTCGGGCGGCAAAGTGCAAAACCCAGGCTGGATTCCAGACAGCCGTGGAGTGATTGGAAGGACCCTAACAGTTCAGTATTTGAGTTCTAAAGAAAGAAATGCTGTTTCCCGGCCCCCCCTTGGGCTCTGTGAATGCCCATGATAACAAGATATATTTTATATCTTCTGGGGCAGCTGATTTCATATTAAAATTCATCTCAATGTTTGGAAGTTGCCATGGTCTCAAATACTAGTGAGAATGGATGCCAGGCTAAGTTAGGGCCTTGGATTCTGGTCCTAACAGAGATCCTGGCCTCTCTGCATTGCTGAATTTCGGTTTCTTTGCTTATAGACCTGGTGGACCTTTCAGTCTCAACAGCTGTAAAATTGGAGGCTTTTGCTGCTGTCTCTTTGGGTGCTTGTCCATCAGACCATGCTGGGCACTGCCCTGTACCACTCTTTCATCCTCCTGTCTGTCTTTTTGTATGTTACGTCACTTGGCCTTGAGAACTGCAGCGTCTTTCACAGGTTTGTGAATTCTTGGAGGACAGAGACACTCTGCCTTCTCACTGCGGAGTGCCACAGTAGATGCTAAATATATATATTTGATGAATAAATGAACAAATGGAAAAATGAATAAGTGAAAACTTGCTGAGACGTTGAGATATCATTTGTGTTCAATTAGTGTCAAATGCAGTAATAGTCAACACATTTGTTTCTCTCTCTGATGTCCGCAAAGCAGAACGCTGACAAAAGAAGTGACGTTGAAGCATGGAAATGGGCACAGGCAGTGTGACCCCAGGTTTAGCTCTCAGCCATGAGCTGTGTAGCCTTGGGGAAAGCACACACCCTCTCTGCGCCTTCACATTCCCCTAACCTATGGGTTCTAGAAACCTCATTCTGATAGATGATTACTGCCAGGCTCTAGCTCTAGAAGGTGGTGATCTGTGTCTTATCAAAGGGGGCTTTTTATTGAAACTCAAAAGGTAAGACTGATCTGTCCTGGGGTCCCCATCTTTGCAGTGAGGACATGTGAGAGATACATTCCTGAATCCTTTAGTGCCAAGAGCAGGTGGATGGAGCTTGTGAGCCTGTGACAGTGGCAATTTTGTGTCCAGGTAGAGCCACTGAGGGTGGTCAAATGTGTTTTAAAGTACTTAAAAAAAAAAAAATCCTTATTTTTTAGAGTAGTTTTTGGTTCATAGCAATATTGAAAAGAAGGTACAGAGAATTCCCACAACTTCCCCCCCGCCCCACCCCCCAGTACGTACAGAGCACCCTGGACCATCAACATACCCCGCCAGAGTGGTACATTTGTTACAGTTGATGAACTTACACTGACACGTCATCCTCACCCGAAGTCCCTCGTTTGCATTAGGGTTCACTTTTAGTGCTGCACATTCTATAGGTTTGGACAAATGTGTAAATGACACGTAGCCATCATTATTATGTCATACAGGGTATTTTCACTGCCCTAAAAATCCTCTATGCCACAAAGTATCTTTTCTTTATTTTTTTTAATTAATTTATTTTTTTTTTGCGGTACGCGGGCCTCTCCCGTTGCGGAGCAACAGGCTCCGGACGCGCAGGCTCAGCGGCCGTGGCTCATGGGCCCAGCCGCTCCGCGGCACGTGGGATCTTCCCGGACCGGGGCACGAACTCGTTTCCCCTGCATCGGCAGGCAGACTCTCAACCACTGCGCCACCAGGGAAGCCCCAGAGAGTATCTTTTTAAAAAATAAACTCAGCCAACTTTTGGTTTATTTCATCAAATCCAAATATTTCATGTCACTCTGAGGTAAAATCCAGATTTCCTAGGTTATAACCTCCTTTGTAAGAGACCTCACGATTCATCTTCATATCCTTTCAGTGCCATAAACACAATAGGTGCCCCATAATTACTTGTTAAGAGATTAAAGAAGGGAAATCAGCACTTTCGAACAGCTGTCTAATCCCAGAGTCACACCTGGCCTGGCCTCGAGCACTTTTTTTTAGAAACAGCCTCTCAGTCTTTGGCATTTCCAGGCCTAGAGAAGGCTGTGTAGAAGCATCCGGTTTGATGAGTGGACGTTGTCTTTACCACGTTTTCCTTCTGAAGCTTTTAAACAGAGATCTATATTTAGGACATCATGAAGAACTAATGTGTTGATCAGGTACATGTGAATATAGTGCTGCATCAGATAATATGAAGAACCAGTATCTACAGTGCCAAGAGGTAGCTGGTGGGAAAATGATGGGAGAAAAATCAACACTAAATATTAATGGTAAGGGGACTTCCCTGGTGGCCCAGTGGCCAAGACTCTGCGCTCCCAATGCAGGGGGCCTGGCTTCGATCCCTGGTTGGGGAACTAGATCCCACATGCCGCATCTAAAAGATCCTGCGTGCTGCAACTAAGACCCAGTGCAGCCAAAATAAATAAATATTTAAAAACAAAAACAACCTGTTGATTAAAAAACAATACTAATGGTAAATATTTAGCACTTACACAGAATGCCTGCACGTAGTCTCAGCTAATTCAGTCCTCACAAGAATGCTCAGAGTTTAGGTACTGGGTTTTTGTTTTTGTATTTCTTTTCCATCCCCACTTGACAGGTGTAAAAACTGAGCCCTCTAGGAAGGGAAATGGACAAGCAGGGCTGGGACAGGCAGCCTTCTTTCTTCTGCTCTTAGCAACTGTATTCTCTGGCCTGTTATCCAAGATAGCAAATGCCTGCCTGTCAGGAGTTTTTCCCCACCCGTTGGGAAAATACTCCAAAATATTATTCTAGGAGTGAAACTGGGCGGTCCTTCACTTGGAGGGCACTGGTGTGAAGCGCACCCCTCTTGCTGGATGCCTCTTCCTGGGCCCTTCTTTGTTCTCTCCTTCCTGGGGGTGCACTTGCTCCTCTGTACAGTTAGGGTAGCAAGTATCTAAGATACCTTGCTTTTGAAAACAAGCATTTTGAGTCGCTCCTTCAAAGCTGCTTGATTAGGAGAGGTTCTTCCTATAAACCCTCAGCAGGTGAGAGATGTTCCATATTATGTTTGCTTTTGCAAGCCAAGCCCTGGAGTGTCGGTTCAGGCGGGCGCAAGCCCCCCCCCT
>RJWK010042350.1:0-19188 GCA_004363435.1 Platanista minor
TCTTAGGCTGTCTTCATTTCTTTTCAGTCTTTTTTCTTTATTCTGTTCCGCAGCAGTGAATTCCACCATTCTGTCTTCCAGGTCACTTATCTGTTCTTCTGCCTCAGTTATTCTGTTATTGATTCCTTCTAGTGTTTTTTTTTTTTTTTTTTTTTTTTTTCAGTACGCGGGCTTCTCACTGTCGTGGCCTCTCCCGTTACGGAGCACAGGCTCCGGACACGCAGGCTCAGCGGCCATGGCTCACGGGCCCAGCCGCTCTGCGGCATGTGGGATCCTCCCAGACCGGGGCACAAACCTGCATCCTCTGCATCGGCAGGCGGACCCTCAACCACTGTGCCACCAGGGAAGCCCCCTTCTAGTGTATTTTTCATTTCAGTTATTGTATTGTTCATCTCTGTTTGTTTGTTCTTTAATTCTTCTAGGTCTTTGTTAAACATTTCTTACATCTTCTCGATCTTTGCCTCCATTGTTTTTCCGAGGTCCTGGATCATCTTCACTATCATTATTCTGAATTCTTTTTCTGGAAGGTTGCCTGTGTCCACTTCATTTAGTTGTTTTTCTGGGGTTTTATCTTGTTCCTTCATCTGGTACATAGCCCTCTGCCTTTTCATCTTGTCTGTCTTTCTGTGAATGTGGTTTTTGTTCCACAGGCTGCAGGATTGTAGTTCTTCTTGCTTCTGCCGTCTCTGGATGGGAAAATTTGCGACTTTATTTCCATTAATATCTAATTGAAATTCAGGGTTTTATTCCATTACAAATACCACCAGTAGATATAACAGATATTTTTATAGCATGCCCAGGTTTGTAAGAGTTTCCTGTATCTTTTTTTCAATAAGCTTGAGTCTTTTCTCCCCATACCAGTTTGGTGTCATCTGTGAGACACACTTACATTCTTTCTCCTAAATATTGTTTTTGGAGATGCTAAACAGCACTGGCCTGGTGCTTATCTTTGAGAAACCAGGCTCTTCGTATTTTGCTTCTCTACTCAGAGATAGTTTCTTAAATACTCTGTTCCCTAACAGGTCTTCATCTGTGAAACCCTAACCCTACCCTTTCTCCTCAGTTCCATCACAGTTCCTTCAATAAATTGCAAAACCATTGAGTGGAGAAGCTTTTATTAATGATGAAGAAATTCTGTTCCTCTTTATTTAGATTCCTTCTTCCTTTCTCGAAAATTCTAACAAGTAGGCAGATATCACTGTTCTCTTGTTTGAGCCATGTTACTTTCCCATTATAAGGATGCTTAGATTTTATAACCACCTATTAAAAATGAATATTTTAATAAATATTAGATCTCTGGGAGATGGAGTTCAGACAGATCATCAAAGGATGTGCAAGTTTTGATTTTCAAAAGCTTTATTAGTCACTAAGTCTTTCCCAGAGGTTCAGTCTTTCACACACACGCACATACACACACACACACACACACACACACACGCACACACTCACTCACCTCTGTATGTACTCCTGCACAGACAGTTCATAGTTAGTTACCTTAACTGACTCAGAGTGATCAGCTGTTTTTCATAAAAGAGGTGCTACGTTTGGTATTGAATGGAATGGTCCCAAGAATTTCTATTTGGGAGACTCTTTCACGTAAAATCCAGGAATCTTGCAGTAGTATCTTTTTTTCAAGGCTTTTCACTCAGTGGTTTATTGATGTTCTGTTTTCTTCCTGCCTTTCCAGGGTACATCTGGTCTTAGTGAGATGTGCTTACCAGTTCTGCCTCAGGGTACAGCCCACCAGCTTGGTTCCCTCCTTGCAGTTGAATCTGGCATAATTAACACACTTGATGGTATCGTTGAAGTTCTGTATTGAATTTCTCTTTACCATTTTCTTATAGTAACTGCCATGCTCTTATCCAGCCTCTCAGAGTCACTCTATCCCAACCTGCACTCCAGTCTCTCCCGATTGACCCATTATCATTAACTCTATTGTTAGCTTATTCTGTCCACAATGACTATAAACAATTGTGATGATAACCTATTCTTACAAGGGCTACAGAGACAATTTGGCTGGCAGTGGCTCATAGCTTCTTATTAGAGAAGCCTTCAGCCATTTCTTCAGATCCACCTTGGAGTTCTTCTTATGAACAGGGGATACATTTTTAGGAAAGCAGTCTTTAGAATTGGTGGCCATTTATATGCGTGGGTAACATATTTTGGCCAGTCTTATTCTTCAGTTCCCTCAGAATTCTTGGGTGCATGCCATCTCATTCTGATAATCAATGTATTTGTTTTGTAAATTTAGCTTGTGGCATACTTTGCCTATAGAAGAGCTATATGACCATCCCTTCCCTGCTAACAGAGTACACATAAGGATAAGGAGGGGAAGGTAGGTTCCTCTTACAGCCTTGGAGGATGGCTCATGACTGATAAGAGCCAGTCATGATCATGTCATTCTGCTCCGACAGACACTCCCTTGCCAGCTTCCCCTGCATCTAGGGTGTTGTAGCTAATAAGAGGAAAGGAGAAGTCTTCTGGGGGTTTCTGGAAGAAAGGATTTTGATTCCAAATAAAAGGTGAGATCCTTGTGAGCCGCAAGCCTTTTTTCCTCTGCGCCTTCCTTCCTGCTTGGCAGGCTAGCACGCAGCCATAATTTCTTCAGTGGCTGTAGCTGTCTTGCGAACGTGATGGAACAGTCAAGAGAGACCCAGAATGCTGACCCAGCACCCTAACATTTTTGAGCCCCTTCGCTAACTGTAACAACTCACGCCCAGAACTAGTGTTGTGTAGAATACTTAAACGACTGCAGCTTCTCATAATTCAGGTTTTCTGTTGCTTGCAACCAAATGCATTCTTAACTAATTTGGGCTTAAAATACAGTGTTTTGACTTCTTTCTCCATCTGGGATTTAGGTTAGGTCCTGGGTTTTAGATGTAGTTATAAGTAAGATCAAACATTTTAGAGGGCATTTGGGAACAGAACATCATCTAATCCTCCTTGGTCAAAGAAAAAAAAAAAATGACAACTTGGTGATGCTTCAGAGTTCCAAGGGAAGACAGCAAGGAGAACATGAATCACTGTGGGCAATTTGGCCACCCCAGAAAAAAGCCCCAAAGAAGGGAAACAGTGAGTGGAGCTTCTCTAGGCAGAGAGAAGAGAAGAGAAGATCAGAAAGGCATTAAACCAGGAAGGACGTGATGCCTTCTGTGGATATCTTCCCAGGTAGTGTGCCAGAATAAGAGGCTCTTTGAAGGGAGAGAATGTGGTCTGGGGGTCTTGACACTGCCTAGGTTCAAGGCACCACCCTGCCACTGGCTGGGCATGTGACATGGTGACCTCTCTGCTCCTCACGGCTTTACCTGGGATGTGGCAGAGTTTGGCACCAAGAGGTCATTTGTCTCCACCATCCCTCTGGGTTTTAAGGTGAGGAAGCAGGGGGTGGAGGAACAACACAATCACAGTGTCCAGTAACTCAGAGCATGTACAGTCCTCCCTCGGTATCCTCAGGGGATTGGTTCCAGGACCTCCTGTGCATATCAAAAAATCTGTGGAAGCTCAACTCCTTTAGTCTGCCCACCGAACCTGTGGGTTGTGCATCCATGGAATCTGCTTTCGCGGATTCAACCAACCCAATCTGCTGTTGGTTGGATCTGCAGATGCAGAACCCATGGAGAGCTAGGGCCAACTGTACTGGGAAATCAGTTCTGTTTTTGAAATGGAAGAATCTTCAATTTCTCTATATCCATGGCACATTTGGGGGGAGAGGCGAACAAGAACAAACAGCTTGAATTGAGCTTGCAAGACTGTCCCAGAGGTCTTGATTTGGTAAGATGTGCGTCGTTTCACCTACCCGCTTTACGTGTTTAAAAAAATAGGTGCCAACATTTAATCATCAGGAGACTTTGCATAAAAATTCATGTTTCTGGTTTCAAAACAAGTAGACATCTTGGCAACATTAGGCCTACATTAACACATGCCACTCGGGTTGGAGCAGGGTAACCTTTGTCCTATCACGTGTTTCCTAGTTTGAGACTGTCACCTTTGCTTTATTGTCTACATGACACTGAGGCCGAGGGTTAGTTTATCATCACTCTTGCAATGCTTTTTTTTCTCATAATAGAGACTGTCTTTCTCAAGAGTGGGGAAACAAAAGAATAGATAAAGTAGGCTGCATGTTTCTTACACCCAGCCCACTTCATCATTAAAATTAGCTGCCTACCAACACTTGTAGGCCTTAGAATTTGCAAATTTGCAAACCCAACTATAACTGTAGTGCAGACCACAAATGGAAATTTGTCTCTGTGACACGTTCATACCCATCCTTCTTGGAAAAGGGGAGGTGAGGAGGTTGATTATTCTTACAAGGCAAAGCATCTTTAGTGCATGGCAACAGCTAAAAATTAATTCAGCTTTCCAGACCCCTTTGCCTCAAGACAGCTAGTCTGACAAATGCCATTGCTAATTAGTGTGCCAAGTCACAGGAGGGACCCGCTGCCTGGCGATCACAATTAGGGCTTTTCAATAGGCCCCACAAATTAAGACATAACATGCAGTTTTGGCCTAGGTGGCAGCAGTAGGACCTTTATTTTGGAGTGGAAGGGGACATTCCCACCAGGGCCATTTGCTGGGACAAAAATCCCAACTCTGGTGCAAGGAAATAAATATAGGGCACGGTAGTCATGCCAAAGTGGACCTTTTTTGGCTTTGAAGGGTACAGACAAGATGCCTGCAGCCTGATTGTCTTTCAGTCTCCAGGATAAGACGCTGGCCCCTCGGCATCTATGAAACTGCTTGTTTCTTCTTCGATTCTCTCATAACGGTGAAAGCTTAACACATGTACGGTATTTTAAAAGACCTATTAATTAGCCAGACTATTAATTTGCCCACTAAAAAAGCTCCATGGAACAGGGAGGTCTAGGTCATATTATGATCAAAGTGTCGATCTAAGAATATGCACATGGGCAGTTGGCTCTCGGGATCAGGGAATGCTCCATTGGACGTTTGGTGCTTTGAGGTCAGCATCGTACCTTTGCTGACATCCTGGGTGAAGGACTGGCTGAGGGTCTGGTTTCTGGACATCAGTGAGCAATCGGGACAGCATCTGTGAGTTCCCACCTCCGCTGGGCAGAGGTGCTTTGAGCAGTTTGAAAGTTACAGGAGGTGGGCAGGAAATCACCCACGCTGTATTCTTCCCTCCTCTAGCCACCAACAAATGCTCAGTGGGCAGCTCTTGCCATCCAGAGCAGGCGGCTAGCTGGCTGGCCGGCCATCTGGAGAAACCCTGGTGAAGTCAGACACAGCAGACAAAGAGGGACATTTTTGGGGCAGACAGAACATGGGCTGGGAAGGCAAGAGTTAGGCTTTCCTCCAGGGATAAAGCAGGCCCTGAGTCCCCATGCCTGTGGGCTCTGGAGAGCTGGCAGGGCAGAAAATTCAGGGGAGACAAGATCATCACAAAAGTCTCCAGGGCCTAAAACAGAGTAGCTTGTTAATGCTAGTAGAAGAGTGAGCAAATCTTAATGTGAGTCAGAATACCGTGACTCATGAATGGGGCTAGCATGACACCCTCAGGGTTTGCTTTTGCGGGGTTAGTAAGCAGCTAGGAATTCCTTTAGGATCTTGACGTGGAGAGCCAAATTATTTAGAGCAACATGCATTACACATCATTCTCTTCCCTGAGTCCATCGTGTGTAGCTTTTGGCTGGTCAGTTAGTTACCCAAGATATCATGACCATGTCCACGAAGTGCCTCCATGTACGGCCTCGGAGGACCTGCCAAGTAACTAACCCCTTGGAGTTGACAGGAGGGTTTCAATTTTCAAGGGAGGGAAATTGAAGATCAGTGGAGTGATTGGCCATGGTCAGGCTGATTAAGTGGGAGACCAGGACTTGCACCCGTCTCTGATTGCAGGGCTGCTTCCTCTGTTCAAGGCTGAATGGTTCCCCAAGATGAGTTTCTTTACGTGTCAATGAACTTTCCCTCCTCTCTCCTTTATGTGCAGGGGTGGGAAAAAGAGAGATTTCTGTGGAAGTTAGATCTCTTAGTGCTCTTCTCAATAAAGATAAGCCCAGGACAAGGAGGGAGGGACTCAGCGGTGGCCAACCTCCCTGGGGCCTTTAAAGGGTGAAGAGGCTCCGTGAACTGCCTCAACTCCCTCTGGATGTCTGTTTATGTTTTCATCACCCGTGAATGTATCTAAACCATTTTTGGATCTAGTTATAGCTTTACATCTTCTGGAGTTAATGGATTTATATGCTTTCTGCATCTAACAAATGTGACTTCTTGTGATTTGTCTTCTAATTCCTTTAAATCTCACTTTACAAGGTGAGCAACCCCCCTTTCCTGTCCTAAAATAATTTTCAAGAGACAACTACCTCGGTACAGTTAGATAGTCATTCATTTTTGCTGCACTTCTGGGCTGTGCCCCCTTGCAAAGCAAATACCTCTCCCATGTAAGAACCCATTAAAAAATTGGGCCCAGGATCACATCCTGCAACGTCTACTCTACAGACCAGGCAGGTGATCCGAGAGGGAAGTGGGCAGGATGTAGGAAAAGCAGCCCCACGAGAGAGAGGTAACAGGCGGCTGGCATTTGGCACCTGGAAGGATGTAGGCCTTGTGTTGCCAGATCTTCTGCTTTTTCCAAAAAAAGCTGGGAATCAAGATTCGAAGGTAATGTCTCCTGACGTTTGGATGTCATAAATCATTTTTTAAAATGTTCTTTTCACTTTGTGAACTAAACAAAACACATCTGCGGCCCAGGGATGGTGCCAAGGACCAACCTGGGGAGACTGGAGCCCCTCTCTCAGAACTGCCATCACTCCTCCCTTCTTTGATATAGACACTCGGCATTCTCTCAGTAAAACCCTGGGTAAGTGCAGCTTTGAGAACCTTTGCTCTTTCCTCCCAGATTGTTACTTTTAAATCCCTACCATCGACATTCTGGGTTCAACTTGACCCTCATGATGTGAGTTAAAGATGAAGTCAGGGTGGCGCAGTGGTTGGGAGTCCGCCTGCCGATGCAGGGGACACGGGTTCGTGCCCCGGCCCGGGAGGATCCCACGTGCCGCGGAGCGGCTGGGCCCGTGAGCCGTGGCCGCTGAGCCTGCGCGTCCGGAGCCTGTGCTCCGCAACGGGAGAGGCCACGACAGTGAGAGGCCGGCGTACCGCAAAAAAAAAAAAAAAAAAAAAAAAAAAAAAAAAAAAAGATGAAGTCAGGGTGTGACCTTGGCAAAGATAAAGGACGGTTTCTTCATCTTAAAAAGAGGCAGTCGAACTTGGAGGCCCACACTGGAGCTCCGATTTGATGGAAGGGTGTCGGGGCTTGCGGATTAAGGCTCCGGGATTCAAATGTTGCCCCCTTAATAGCTGTATAAATCGGGGCACATTTCCTTAACTTCTCTGAGTCTCTACCAATAAAATGGAGATAATGGCGATCCCTGGACTTGCAAGGATGTTTTGGGTTAAAGGAAATGTATATAAAGTTCTGGGCACAGAGTGCTAAATAAATGCCACCATGTTTCTGTTTTACACCAAAGGTTTACAGACATTAATATCAGCTTTTTTCCTTACTGACAACTGAGATCACTGACCAACGAAATGGAATTTGTTGAGGAGAAGGGTCAAGAGAAGTGGGAAGAGGTTTCGGTGCTCGGATGACACTAGCGCTGTGTGATGGGGCGCCTCAGTGAGCCATGTGGGGTGGCTTGGTGGCTTAGAAGGAGAGAGGAGTGGCCCGGCCAGTACGGCCGGGGTGGCGGTATGGCCGGTGGGGAAGGTAAGCCTCACGGGAGCGCATTAGGGAATCCTGGGGGCTGCGGTGGCAGTCACACCCCACTGCTGTGCCTGAGTGACTGTGTGAGTTTCCTAGGGCTGCCAGAGCCCCACAGACTCTGGTGGCTTAAAACAAGGGATTGATTCTGTCCCAGTTCTAGAGGCTATAGAAGTCCAAAATCCAGGTTTTGTCAGGGCCGTGCTCTTTCTCCAGCTTCTGGTGGTTGAACGGGGCTGCAGCTGCATCACCCTAGTCTCTGCTTCTGTTATCACGTGGCCGTCTTCTCTTTGTGTCTGTGTGTTCAGATGACATTCTCCTTTCCAGGTGTATCTTTCCCTGTCTTCTCTTTTTATGCAGCTATCAGTCATATTGGATGAAAGGCTCACCCTACTCCCGTATAATCTCAACTTCCATCTTAATTACATCTGCAAGGACCCTATTTCCAAATGAGGTCACATTCACAGGACCTGCAATTAGGGTTTCAGCATATCTTCTTAGGGGATACAGGTCAACCCACAGCAGTGACCTGGGCAAATCATGTAACCCTCAGAATGTCTCTTCCTTCTTTTGTCAAACAGAGACATGTCCATCTCCCCCATCGCCCAGGGCTGTTTGGAAGATCAAATGCACTGTTGGGGGAAACCTTTCTATAAAGCATTTAAGTACTTTATAACTGTTCAGTATTTTGTTATCACCCTGGAAGGGATGTGATAAGGTCAGAGATGATGATTGTCAAGCGTGTGCATTCCTCCGGAGCTATCATAAAAATAAAAGCTTGTAGTGTTTATTATTAATAACCTGCGCGCTAGATCCCTGGAGGCCCAGGAGCCCGCTGATGGAATCCTTTGACACTCTTCTCATTTTTACTTCTGATCACCCCCTCCAGTTCCTGCAGACGCTGAAAATGCATCCACGAGTTCCAGTGCAAGAGGGAAATAATTGTTCTGTTTCCTCTTCCTCCTCCAACAAAAATCCTCCACACAAGGATCATGACAAACTTATCTCAAGGTATTTTGCTTTTCATATCCATGCCAACTCTATGACTTGATTGCATATTACCCAGAGGGATCTATTTGTGTTTAAAACCTATTTGTTAAGAATTTAAGAAACTGCACATCTGTATGAACTCAGAGGTGATTTGTTTTGGAGGAGGGAAGGGAGCCCAGATTTCTTGGCATTTCAACACCTCCGTTCTCTTGACTGCACACTCCCCGACTCCCTCGGATTTTTGTTTATTCTCTTTATCACCATTTTGTTCGGTTTCCACTGCTTTTCTTTTTTGTTGTTGTTGTTTTTGTTTTGTTTTTTGCGGTACGCGGGCCTCTCGCTGCTGTGGCCTCTCCCGTCGCGGAGCACAGGCTTCGGACGCGCAGGCTCAGCGGCCACGGCTCACGGGCCCAGCCGCTCCGCGGCATGTGGGATCTTCCCGGACCGGGGCACGAACCCGTGTCCCCCGCCTCGGCAGGCGGACTCTCAACCACTGCGCCACCAGGGGAGCCCTCCACTGCTTTTCTTTAACCCTCTCTTCACTCTGCATACTTCCTCCCCCATTTCTCTCATTTTTCCTTCCCTTTTTCCTCTTTAGCTTCTGCTCCCTTTCTAGAATATTCTCTCCTTCTTCCCCTCACTTCCTTGTCTTTATCGGGTTGGACTAGATCTTTGGGTCACCTCCACTTTATTTTCCTTCTAGAGACCCCTCAGATTGTCCAGGCCACAATATACTCTGCCACTCTCCTGTGACAGTTTATAAGCTGTTTTATGGACCTTAAAACTATTGAGTCTTCTTGCTTCCGAGAGAGGGTGTCAGACAGTGAATTGACTCCAAAGGCGTTTGCAGGTGGGGCTGCTCCTTCGTGGACGGCTGCTGCTTTATGTCCCTTTTCGGTTTTGGTTTGTTGGTTGGGTGGCGCTGCTGCGGTTCTGGGCCTCAGTCCCGGGAAGGGCCACGCACGTGCGGAGGAGGGGCGAGCAAAGGCTTCCAGCCCTGTGGAGACAGCGGCACCCCCTGCCCAGGCCCCTGGACGGGGAGAGAGAAGGGGGAAGACGCTGTGTCGTGTGGTGTCTTTGAAAGCTTGAACTTCTTCTACGAGCGGGTTATTTATAAGAGGATGGGGAGGTTCTCCATTCATTCATCCAGCAATTACTTTTCAAGTTCCTCTTAGGGACCAGGCATCATGCTGAGTGCTAGGAGCATCATGTTTGGTAAAGCCATCTCTTAAAACCAGAAGATTTTATTGGTCAAGACACAGATGAGATGTTGTGCTGGGCACTAGCCTGGGCTCTAAGCTGACCTACGTGGTGGGAGGTGGAGAGAAGGGAAGGAAGGCTCTCCTGTGAGCCAGTGACCTTGAGATGAGACCTGAAGTGTGCACTGGGGGAAGACATGGGAGTAAGACAGCGAGGGGCAGAGAGGGCAGGGCTCTGGGCAAAGGCCTTTAGGGCAGGTAGACCTTGGAGCATCCAGAGATCTGAAGACCAACGGGATGGAGGAGCCAGGGGAGCACAGGGGCTGAGGCCCCAAACTAGGCAAGAGGTGGGGGGCAGAGGCCATGTTCATTCTGGAAAATCAGGGGAATGTTGGAAAATATAAAAAAGGAAGAATGATCTGTGTCATACTGTCTTTACACATTTTAAACTTTTTTGAGCTAGAACATACAGTAAAGTGCATAAAGGGTACTTAAGCGTGTATCTCATTGAATTTTTGCATGAATGGACTGGACTTATAAACCTTTTTGATGTAACTTCATATCACAGAAAATATACGCTATTAAAAGTACGTCAAGATGAGGACACGGGGAGGGGGAAGGGTAAGCTGGGACGAAGTGAGGGAGTGGCATGGACATATATACACTACCAAACGTAAAATAGATAGCTAGCGGGAAGCAGCCGCATAGCACAGGGAGATCAGCTCGGTGCTTTGTGACCACCTAGAGGGGCGGGATAGGGAGGGTGGGAGGGAGACGCAAGAGGGAGGCGATATGGGGATACATGTAATATGTATAGCTGATTCACTTTGTTATACAGCAGAAACTAACACATCATTGTAAAGCAATGATACAGCAATAAAGATGTTTAAAAAAAAAAAAGTACGTCCAGAATTGGAAGCTAAAGACCAAATCCCGTTCTGTCATCGGGTGCGTTATAATTCCTCCATTTGTCAGTGTGTCTGTGTCTCTCGTGTCAGTGTTTCCTCGTGTACCGTGCGCTGAACATTACTGTACGTAACTGGTGGTGCGTGTATCTAGTTATCTTCACAGTGATGCTAGAGGTAAGAAGGGCATGAACGTTGGTGAGGCTCTTGAGACATGCTGCAAGATCGCAGAAAGATTAATTTTCACTCCAGGATTTCCAGCAGAGTGGGAAGCATCCCTGAATCCCCTCTGCGTGGCTGTCTTCTCCTCTATCTGGCTCTCTCGTGAGAGGATCCCTGCTTCTTGTGCTTTTTGTTCCCCTACATCTGAGTCAGAACAAAGAAAAATTCTCAAGCCAGGGAACATCAGTGAGTGTTTGACATGACAGGGAAGACCCCCATTTCCTTTGAGGTGGGAAAGCCTGAGCCACGAGGCCGCGAGCCCCTCCTGGAGATGGGGCTGATCCCAGAAATAATGATGGGGGATGCTGCTCACTCCCCTCCCCACCTGCCTGGTCCCTCTAAGAGGTTTCCAAGCTGTAGAAAGGATAAACCTCCCTTCAGCCTCAACTTGGCTTTTCTTCCCCGTTGGACCTACTCATTCCGCATGAGGTATAGATATTCGGATTTTGTTTCTTGACTCAATGAAGAAAGATGTGATTTCTTAAAGTGATACTGTCTAAGAATTTCCTCTATTCTTTGTTTCTGTGTGTGTGTGTGTGTGTGTGTGTGTGTGTGTGTGTGTGTGTGTGTAAAGGGGAGAGAGGTTAACTTTATCACCACAGAGAAGGTAAAATTCTGCTGGTCTCTCTGGCACTGACTTTCTCTCAAAGCAGCAACTCCTTGCAGGGTTTCTGGGCTTCTCCAGCTGTTTAAAATGGCTGACTTCCTGTTTACTTTCTTGTTTATATGTCTGAGCAAAATGGAAAATTCAAAGGAAGGTGGTGTTTTGCTTATTCCCTGAGCTAGAATGCTGAGCAGGGAAGTACTTCCACCCGTGTTACTAATGGAGCTTGCTCTCTGCAGACTGGCTCTGAGCCCAGGTTTACGGAAATTCACTTCGGACAAATACATTCTGCCACTTTGTTTCTTGGGAACAGACATGGCAGAGTCCCAGTGGGTCATTCCATCTGTTCCCTGGAGCCAGGATTACTTCCTACATCATTCCACAACGGCTTTTTCCACATGACTTTTAAATAAACCATAAAATAAAAATATGCCAGCAACTGGAGAAAGATTCTACTGGTTGAGAAGGCTCAGGAATCATCCAGCTTGAAGAAAAACAAACAAAGAAAACAGTATAAAAGCAAAAGCAATGAACAAATCTCTGCTTATTTTGTCCCTTTTTCTCCTAGCGCAAAGCACACCCGGACCTCAGTCATCCCAAATAACAATGGATTCTGTGTGGGATTTACACTCCCAGGCCCAAGGGATGAGCTGGAGGTCTGCCCCAGGTTAGAGGGTCCTGGCACCAGATGGGGGGAACCCCCAAGTGTATCACTGAACCGCAGAGGTCCAGGGAGCGGTAGCAGGAGCGGCCGCAGAAAGAAGAGGAAACTTGCAGAGAGATTCAAAGGGAAGATCCAGTCTTAGCATATCAAGAGTGGTGGCCAAGAGACCCCAAGCATTAGAGTTTTGTCTGGGTGTATGCCCAGGAGTGGGATGGCTGGATCATAGGGTAACTATATTTTTAGTTTTCCAAGGAACCTCCATACTGTTTTTCATAGTGGCTGCACCAGGTTACATTCCCACCGACAGTGTCGGAGGGTTCCCTTTTCTCCACACCCTCTCCAGCATTTTTTATTTGTAGACATTTTAATGATGGCCGTTCTGACTCCCGTGAGGTGGTACCTCATTGTAGTTTTGATTTGCATTTCTCTAATGATTAGCGATATTGAGTATCTTTTCACGTGCCTACTTGCCTTCTGTATGTCTTCTTTAGAGAAATGTCTGTTAAGGTCTTCTGCCCGTTTTTTGATTGGGTTGTTTGTTTTTTTGTTGTCGAGTTGTATGAGCTGTTTGTATATTTTGGAAATTAAGCTCTTGTTGGTCCCATGATTTGCAAAATTAGCACAACGTTGTATCAGTAAATCAACCATACTTCAATTAAAAAAAGAGAGAGACCCCAAGGAAAGGGAGCGAGGATCCAGGATTTCCACTGGCCAGCAGCTCAGAAAGTGATGCCAGGGAACGAGGGATGTGTAGCTGGGCTCCGTTGTGGCAGCTGGGAGAGGCACTGTCGAGTGGGCCATGACTGAGCTGGGCTCGTATTCCACGTTGAGCGACCCCAGAGCTTTGAGAAATGTGATCAGAATGTATGGCTCGTGACCTCTGCCCTCAAGGAGCTTTTAATCCAGTTAAGGAGGCTGATAAATACAAGTGGTGACAGAAAATAATGTGTGATAAAGTCTCCCAGCGTGTGCGTAATCGACAGGAAATTCCTCTTGTGCTCAGCACCAGGAGAAACTGGCTTAGGCTGAAATAGTAGAGGGGGATTTCCTGGAGAGAGAGTTTATGCTCAGTCTTGGAGGGTGAATGAGATTTGGACAGGAAGGAGGGGCAAGATGTTTCAGACGCTGGCTCTGTGATGTACGCTAATATTTAATAGGGATCGTTTTCTTGCCAGGCCAACCCCTTGGAGGTTGGTTAATGAGCTCCTAAGCATGAGAAGAGAAGAGCCCTCCTCCTCGCACGTGGCCAGCGTCGAAGATGAGCGCTTTTGTCTCCACTTAGGCCGGGGCATCTGTTACTCAGTCAGCTGATGCCGCTGTGTCACGTGCTCAGAAGCGTGGTGGTGTCGGCATTCTGGGAGTGGATCCATCTTTCCTGAGAGGATGCAGAGTGACCAAAAGCCGCACTGTGCACTCACAGAGACAGCTCAGTGGTTACATGGGTAGGAAGGAATAGCCAGTGGCTTGTATGACCAGTTTTCTCCCATGTAGGCAGAGATCTGTGAGCAAAGCAGAACTGTAACGACCAGAACTTACCGCGTAAACGTGGAATAACAATAAGTAGGGCTGGACAGAAAGGGGGTAATAATGGCACCAGGCTAAAACAAACTCGGCATCTCCACCTCTCAGATGCCTCTGATCTCCTCAGTGAGACCAGGATGCACGAGACCAGAATATTCCAGGTCTGAAGGCTGTGACCACCGGCATACATCTCCGCATTGGAGATAGTCGGGCCGATGGGGCCAGAACACCCAGTGTCCACTGGCTAAGGCCATGTCAGCCCGTGTGCCCAGCCAGCATCGCCCCTCCTCCCACCTAAAGCTGGTCCCTCCCAGACCCCATCTCCTCTTGACACCTCATGACACCGCCCCGCCAGTTCCTCGCTTCTCTCATCCTTTTCTTTCTCTCCATTCCCTCCATCTCAGCAGCATACAAATATCTGTTCCTTTTCTCATCTTAACAAAGTCTCCTCTTGAACCCATTTTCTCCCTGCCAATTAGTCCTCCACACCTTTTCTCCTTTTTGCAGCAAAGCTTGGAAGAGTTGTCCAATTCCTCCCCTTCCTCTCTCTCTCACACTCACTCGAATTTGGCTTTCACCGCCTAGGAGGTGCTCCAGAGCTTGGGTGACCCTTCGGAGAAGTCCCAGTGGAGACCCAGGGACCAGGCCTTTCACCCCTGCGTTCACCGTCGTTGGATGCAGGCTGCCCCCAGGGCAGGGGCATGACCTCAGCTGAGGCAGCCTGCGCCGGGCGGCGAGCGACTCCAGGGGAGGGCCCCCGCTGAGAGCCTTCAGCGCCCCGGGAAACGCGGGCTTGGTCCTGGGTGAGCTGGGCAGAGTCCACCACAGTGCTGCTTTCTGTTACTCCACCTGAGTCCGGAGCTAGGGGATTGAAAATATTGAAACCTCTGCTCAGCAATCAGAATGTGAACCTCCAGGTGTGCCACGAAATCCCTCCCGTGGGCCAACATTTAGTTACGCATCAGACCCCTCTCTATGGGATGGACTTGAAACACACAAGGAAGAAAACAGCCGAGATGTTGAAAGGACCCGCCCCTCCTCCCACTTGTTTTCCTTACAAAGTGGCTCTGAGGTGAAAAGAAGGCCTGCCCTGCGGCCGATGAGAGCTGGGTCGCCATGGTGAGCTTCATCCCTTTCCAGTGTTTTCCAGGGCAAGCCCAGGACTGTAAACACCCAGGAGCAGGACCTCCTTTGCAGCCTCACAGTGTTTAAATGGTGCTTAATCCACACTTCTTGACTGAAAATCAGCATTTAAATGGGACTCCGTCAGCAGGCCGCTGTGCCTCTAAGGGGAGAGCATATGGCATCTCTTAGGGTTGTTCCTGGTGCTCTGGGGTGCCAGACACCCAACTGGCTAACCACTCTTTAAAATGATTACCTATATAGGCTCAGAGATATAGGTCTGCAGCGTAGACAATACGTCCAAACTCTCTTCTGCACACAGTCTTCTTACACCGTCTTTTCTGTGGGCATCGTCAGTGGAGAGAAGAGTGAGTACATAGTTGGGTGAGAAAAAGTGACCATTCCAGGGAGGGAGTGGGCTGACGGGTGGGTGTGGAGTGAGAGCGATAGCGCAGATCAGAAAGCCTCACACTCTCTAGTGAAAGAGTCCCTCCCACCTGTGCAACCGCCGCGTTCAAAGTGCTCTTGAACGTGTCACCTCATGTGACAATTACTTAAGCATTCATGGGACTTCCTTGCCCTACCTAGTAACTTGTCACTTGATTT
The DNA here is from genome assembly GCA_004363435.1 of Platanista minor. Lineage (NCBI taxonomy): Eukaryota > Metazoa > Chordata > Mammalia > Artiodactyla > Platanistidae > Platanista > Platanista minor. The sequence continues at coordinate 15,551 of RJWK010042350.1, forward strand.
TACTCTGGGGTTTACTTTTCCAGGGCATTTCCTCTGAGTGACTATGTTTTAAGCTCTGGCATTTGAACTAAAATTTGTGAAAATTTAATCTGACAGGCTAGATCATTACCAGGGACCTTCCGCTCCTAAGATTCCACAGATGCCACATGCAATGAGGCAGAGCACCAACTGCATTTACACATTCCCAGGGTGCCTAACACCTCCTGCATCCTACCCAGTATTCACTTTGTATTTGTCTTAAGATATATGTCCCCATGTCTGGGATTTGAGGATTTGTCTCGCTATTTCCATATGTTTCTTTTTCATAATATAATGTATCCTTGGATACTGACAGATGCTCTCCCTTCTGGGTTTTGCATATTTGATGGACAGGTCACCACCTCACTTTATATATTGGATGATGAGTGTTACTGTTTGCTTTCATTTGCTCCTTTATACATTTAAATGTTCCATCTCCCTGTGATTTTAATAATTAACATGAGTAAATTATGCCTATAATTGTACAACCTTGATGGATTCTGACATAACGGAAAGGTCTTGGTGTGGCCCATATTTGAAACTGCTTGTAGGCTGAAAATACTGGCCCCATCATTTCGGGGTCATTGTGATGTGTCATATGAATTGCAAAAAGTAAAGCCTTCCGTTACATCCATCTCGATTGCAACTGCATAGAGCTTGTCAAAGTCAGACCCTTATTTTTACATGAAAAAGACAAGGAGTTAAAAGTATAGTAAAAACCTTTTATGATGCTGATTTTAGCAGACAGGAGTAACGTCTGTGTTAGAAGCAAACTGTATTACATCCTGTTTCTTATTACAGCAGGTAATAGTTGTGATTACCTATATAGGCTCAGAGACACAGGGTCTGCGGTGTAGACAATACATCCAAACTCTCTTCTGCACAGTCTTCTTGCACCTTCTTTGCTGTGTGCATCGTCATGGAGAGAAGAGTGAGGGCATAGGTGGGTGAGACAAAGTGACCATATTCCAGGGAGAAGAATTTGGCTCTGGGGGGGCTCTTCTACCCTTTTCTCTTAAGGAAGCCACAAGGAAAGGAACCAGCTGTGACTCTGTATAATTCTCGGTTATTGGAGGCTATGGTTCTTGTAGTATATTTAAGAAGCCATGCTTGTTGTAGTTTATTTAGAAAGAGCCATGTTGATGGGTGAGAAGTTAATATACTGCCATATTAATCAGGAGGTGGAGGGTGGTCTCACTTAAAGGGAGAGATTATTCTTGGGGAAGAGACCAGACTCTTGGACATAATATAAAGAGACCAAGCTTCAGATGAGCACCAGAAGGGGACATCCCTTTAGACCTTCAGCCTAGAAGAGTTTAGATGGGGCCAGCCCAGGGACAAAGGCAAGGTGACTTGAAATTGTGCCAGTCCTTTGGATACCTATCTTAATCTTTGTCAGCCAAGGTATCTTCTGTTTTTATATTTGTAATACTCTCAGCATTTATCTCCACTTGTACTTCCTTAATGCTTAGCAAAATCTTTTAAATGCTTCAGCCAGCATTTCCCCTGTCTTTTCTGTAGGAACTGTAGTTAAGGGTAGCTATATAGACGCAAATGATTAAGGAACGTTATGCTTTATGGAAGAAAGCCACCTAATGAGAAAGAATTTTAAAAATAAGTTCATGAAATTATTGATTCAGGGAAGTAGTATTAATTAGTATGAAAATCACCGGATAGGTAGCTATTCGGGAAAAGGATATTTGTTATACTACCAAAATTACACTGACTCACAGATTGGTCTCACTTTTTGGTCTCAAGAGGAAGACATAATTGTACAATAGAAGGAAATGGTTATCACCACCTTCATCTGGTAACCAATCATAACATCACTAATGGTGTGACAGCCTGAAGTTTTGTGTCTTGTGATGTAATTGAGCCGTGACTACATAATATCACTTAGAATGTTTTCTAGAAAAAAAGTGTTTAACCCATCAAGCCTTTGGGTTGATATTTCAGTTCCTAGGAAGTACAGGGGATAGAGGAGAGGAACAAATTAAGCATCACCAGAAGGAAGTAATTACACAAATCCGGAGGCTGAGACATTCTGTAGGAACCACTGGCCTAATATCTTCACAAATCAGGGTCAATAAGCGAAGCTTACTAGGTTTAAAAGTAGTTAAAGGATATAACAATCAGATGCAGTCATCCTGGATTGGATACTGGTTTGAACAAGGAAGTTGTAAGAACATTTGGAGGGAAATTTGAAGATTATAAAAAGTATTAGATGATTCGAAAGTTTACTGAAGTGGAAGTGAAGAAGTCATTGACCCCAAAAAAGGCTGCAGGGCAGCATGTACTGTAAAATCTCATATTGGAAAATATATATGTACATATATATAAGAAAGAGAGCCAGAAAGAGAAGACACCCTAAAATAGTAACAGGTGATTTCTGAGTCATAGAAGTGTGGTATTTTGATTTTTAGTTTTTACCTGTATACATTTTGTAATTTTCTATAACGTGTGGAAGCTGTTTTTATTATTTTAATAAATCACCGTAAAGAAAACGTGTCAAAAAGGAATTAAGATTTCATTTTGTGTTAAGACCTGTTCATTCTTTTGGAACTCAAGTAGATTTTACATAAACCTTTTTATTTTGGAGCAGTGTTAGATGTAGAGAAAAATTGTGAAGATATTCCGGAGAGTTACTTTATACCCTTCCCTCTAATGTTACCATTTTACTTACAGTACTGTGGTTCATTTGTGAAAACTAAGAAATTAATAGTGGTATATTACTCTTAACTAAACTCCAAACTTGAGTCAGATTTCACCACTTCTTCCACTAATGTCCTTCTGTTCCAGCAGCCACATTGCATTTAGTCATCATATCTCTAAAATCTGTGCCAATTTCTGAGTCTTTCCTTGCTTTTCATGACCTTGGCAGTTTTGAAGAATATTACTCAGGTATTTTGTACAATGTCCCTCATTCTGGATTTGTCTGATGTGTTTCTCACAGTTAGACTAGGGTCATGGGCTTTGGGGCAGGATTCCCCAGAGGTGAGGTGCCTGCCTTAGTGTGTTACATGAGGAGCTGCATGATACCAACATGGCTTATCACTAGTGAAGTTAACCTTGGTCACTTGGTCTCGCCACTATTTCTTACTTTTCTTACAGTGGAATATTGCTCAGCCATAAAAAGAAATGAAATGGAGTTATTTGTAGTGAGGTGGATGGACCTAGAGTCTGTCATACAGAGTGAAGTAAGTCAGAAAGAGAAAGACAAATACCATATGCTAACACATATATATGGAATCTAAGAAAAATAAGAAATGTCGTGAAGAACCTAGGGGCAGGATGGGAATAAAGACACAGACCTACTAGAGAATGGACTTGAGGATATGGGGAGGGGGAGGGGTAAGCTGTGACAAAGTGAGAGAGTGGCATGGACATATATACACTACCAAACGTGAAGTGGATAGCTAGTGGGAAGCAGCTGCATAGCACAGGGAGATCAGCTCGGTGCTTTGTGACCACCTGGATGGGTGGGATAGGGAGGGTGAGAGGGAGGGAGACGCAAGAGGGAGGAGATATGGGAACCTATGTATATGTATAATTGATTCACTTTGTTATAAAGCAGAAACTAACACCATTGTAAAGCAATTATACTCCAATAAAGATGTAAA
>RJWK010042351.1:0-19157 GCA_004363435.1 Platanista minor
TTTTTTTTTTTTTTTTTTTTTTTTTTTTTTTTTTTTTTTTTTTTTTTTTTTTTTTTTTTTGCAGTACGCAGGCCTCTCACTGTTGTGGCCTCCCCCATTGCGGAGCACAGACTCCAGACGTGCAGGGTCAGTGGCTATGGCTCACGGGCCCAGCCACTCTGTGGCATATGGGATCTTCCCGGACTGGGGCATGAACCCATGTCCCCTTCATCGGCAGGTGGACTCTCAACCACTGCGCCACCAGGGAAGCCCTCTAATTTCATCTTTCACATGTAGCTGTCCAGTTTTCCCAGCACCACTTATTGAAGAGACTGTTTTTTCTCCATTGTATACCCTTGCCTCCTTTGTCATAGATTAGTTGACCATAGGGGAGTGGGTTTATCTCTGGGCTTTCTATCCTGTTCTATTGATCTATATTTCTGTTTTTGTGCCAGTATGATACTGTCTTGATTACTGTAGCTTTGTAGTATAGTCTGAAGTCAGGGAGTCTGATTCCTCCAGCTCCGTTTTTCAATCTCAAGATTGCTTTGGCTATTCAGGGTCTTTTGTGTTTCCATACAAATTGTGAAATTTTTTGCTTTACTTCTGTGAAAAATGCCATTGGTAGTTTGATAAGGATTGCACTGAATCTGTAGATTGCTTTGGATAGTATAATCATTTCAAAATGTTCATTCTTCCAATCCAAGAACATGGTATAACTCTCCATCTGTTTGTATCATCTTTAATTTCTTTCATCAGTGTCTTATAGATTTCTGCATACAGGTCTTAGGTAGGTTTATTCCTAGGTATATTATTCTTTTTGTTGCAATGGTAAATGGGAGTGTTTCTTTAATTTCTCTTTCAAATTTTTCATCATTAGTGTATAGGAATGCAAGAGATTTCTGTACATTAATTTTGTATCCCGCTACTTTACGAAATTCATTGATTAGCTCTAGTAGTTTTTTGGTAGAGTCTTTAGGATTCCCTATGTATAGTATCATGTCATCTGCAAACAGTGACAGCTTTATTTCTTTGTTTCTAAATTGGATTCCTTTTTTATTCTTTTTCTTCTCTGATTGCTGTCGCTAAAATTTCCAAAACTATGTTGAATAATAGTTGTGAGAGTGGGCAACCTTGTCTTGTTCCTGATCCCAGTGGAAATAGTTTCAATTTTTCATCCTGGAGAACAATGTTGGCTATGCATTTGTCATATATGGCCTTTATTATGTTGAGGTAGTTCCCTCTATGTCTACATTCTGGAGCGTTTTTATCATAAATGGCTTTGAATTTTGTCGAAAGCTTTTTCTGCACCTATTGAGATGATTATCTGGTTTTTATCCTTCAACATGTTAATATGGTGTATCACATTGATTTATTTGCATGTAAAACACTTGTATTACTGGGATAAACCCCACTAGATCATGGTGTATGATCCTTTTAATGTGTTGTTGGTTTCTAAAATACTAGCTGTTGCTAGTATTTTGTTGAGGATTTTTCTATCTATATTCATCAGTGATACTGGCCTGTAGTTTTCTATTTTTGTGATGTCTTTGTCTAGTTTTTGTATCAGCGTGATGGTGGCCTCGTAGAATGAGTCTGGGAGTGTTCCTCCCTTTGTCACATTCTGAAAGAGTTTGAGAAGGATAGGTGTTAGCTCTTCTGTAAAGGTTTGATAGCATTTGCCTGTGAAGTCATCTGGTCCTGGGATTTGTTTGTTGGAAGATTTTTTTTTTTTTTTTTTTTGCTTTTTGTGGTACGTGGGCCTCTCACCATTGTGGCCTCTCCCGTTGCGGAGAACAGGCTCTGGATGTGCAGGCTCAGTGGCCATGGCTCACGGGCCCAGCTGCTCCGTGGCATGTGGGATCCTCCCGGACCGGGGCACGAACCCATGTCCCCTGCATCGGCAGGCGGACTCTCAACCACTGCGCCACCAGGGAAGCCCCTTGTTGGAAGATTTTTAATCATAGTCTCAATTTCATTACTTGAGATTGGTCTGTTTATATTGTCTGTTTTTCCTGATTCATTCTCGGAAAGTTGTGCTTTTCTAAGAATTCGTCCATTTCTTCCAGGTTGTCCATTTTATTGGCATAGAGTTGCTTGTAGTAATCTCTCACGATCCTTTGTATTTCCGCAGTGTCATTTGTTACTTCTCCATCTTCATTTCTAATTCTATTGATTTGAGTTTTCCCCCTTTTTTTCTTGATGAGTCTGGCTAATGGTTTATCAATTTTGTTTATGTTCTCAAAGAACAAGCTTTTAGTTTTATTGATCTTTGCTATCGTTTCTTTCATCGCTTTTTATTTCTGATCTGATCTTTATGATTTCTTTCCTTCTGCTAAATTTGGGGGGGGTTGTTCTTTTTTCTCTAATCTCTTTAGGTGTAGTGTTAGGTTGTTTATTTGAGATGTTTCTTGTTTCTTGAGGTAGGATTGTATGGCTAAAAACTTACCTCTTAGAACTGTGGTTGCTTCATCCCATAGGTTTTGGGATGTTGTGTTTCCATTGTCATTTGTTTCTAGGTATTTTTTGATTTCATCTTGGATTTCTTCAGTAATCACTTGGTTATTAAGTAGTGTATTGTTTAGCCTCCATGTGTTTCTATTTTTTACAGATTTTATTTCCTGTAATTGATATCTAGTGTCATAGTGTTGTGGTTGGAAAAGATACTTGATATAATTTCAATTTTCTCAAATTTACCAAGGCTGGATTTGTTACCCAAGATATGATCTATCCTGGAGAATGTTCCATGAGTACTTTAGAAGAAAGTGTATTCTGTTGTTTTTGGATGGAATGTCCCATAAATATCAGTTACGTCCATCTTGGTTAATGTATCTTTTAAAGCTTGTGTTTCCTTACTTATTTTCATTTTGTATGATCTCTCCATTGGTGAAAGTGGGGTGTTAAAGACCCCTACTGTGATTTTGTTACTGTTGATTTCCCCTTTTATGGCTGTTATTATTTGCCTTCTGTATTGGGGTGCTCCTATGTTGGATGCATAAATATTTACAATTGTTATATCTTCTTCTTGGATTGATCTCTTGATCATTATCTAAGTGTCCTTCTTTATCTCTTGTAATAGTCTTTACTTTAAAGTCTCTTTTGTGTGATGTGAGAATTGTTACTCCAACTTTCTTTTGATTTCCATTTGCATGGCATATCTTTTTCCATCCCCTCACTTTCAGTCTGTATGTGTCCTTAGGTCTGTAGTGGGTCTCTTGTAGACAGCAAATATATGGGTCTTGTTTTTGTATCCATTCAGCCAGTCTACGTCTTTTAGTTGGAGCAGTTAATCCATTTACATTTAAGGTAATTATGGATATGTATGTCCCTATTCCCATTTTCTTAATTGTTTTGGGTTTGTTATTATAGGTCTTTTCCTTCTCTTGTGTTTACTGTCTAGAGAAGTTCCTTTAGTATTTGCTGTAAAGCTGGTTTGGTGGTGCTGAATTCTCTTTGCTTTTGCTTGTCTGTAAAGGTTTTAATTTCTCCATCAAATCTGAACGAGATCCTTGCTGGGTAATCTTGGTTGTAGGTTTTTCTCCTTCATCTCTTTAAATATGTCCTGCCACTCCCTCCTGGCTTGCAGAGTTTCTGCTGAAAGATCAGGTGTTAGCCTTATGGGGATTCCCTTTTATGTTATTTGTCATTTTTCCCTTGTTGCTTTTAATATTTTTTCTTTGTATTTAATTTTTGATAGTTTGATTAGTATGTGTCTTGGTGTGTTTTTCCTTGGATTTATCCTGTATAGGCCTCTCTGTACTTCCTGGACTTGTTTAACTCTTTCCTTTCCCATATTAGGGAAGTTTTCTACTATAAACTCTTCAGATATTTTCTCAGTCTCCTTCTTTTTCTCTTCTTCTTCTCAGACACCTATAATTCAAATGTTGGTGCATTTAATATTGTCCCAGAGGTCTCTGAGAGTCTCCTCAATTCTTTTCATTCTTTTTTCTTTATTCTGCTCTGAAATAATTATTTCCAATATTTTATTTTCCAGGTCCGTTATCCGTTCTTCTGCCTCAGTTATTCTCCTATTGATTCCTTGTAGAGAAATTTTAATTTCATTTATTGTGTTGTTCATCATTGTTTGTTTGCTCTTTCATTTTTCTAGGTCCTTGTTAAATGTTTCTTGTACTTTCTCCATTGTAATTCCAAGATTTTGGTTCATCTTTACTATAATTACTTTGAATTCTTTTTCACGTAGACTGCTTATTTCCTCTTCGTTTGGTCTGATGGGTTTTTACGTTGCTCCTTCATCTGCTGTGTGTTTCTCTGTCTTCTCATTTTGCTTAACTTACTGTGTTTGGGGTCTCCTTTTCACAGACTGCAGGTTCGCATTTCCTGTTGTTTTTGGTGTCTGCCCCAGTGGCTAAGGTTCTTTCAGTGGGTTGTGCAGGTTTCCTGGTGTAGGGGACTGGTGCCTCTGTTCTGGCGGATGAGGCTGGATCTTGTCTTCCTTGTGGGCAGGACCATGTCCGGTGGATTGTTTTGGTGTATTTGTGACCTTATTATGATTTTAGGCAGCCTCTCTGCTAATGGCTGGGGTTGTGTTCCTGTCTTACTAGTTGTTTGGTATAGAGTGCACAGCACTGCAACTTGCTCATCTTTGAGTGGAGCTGGGTCTTAGCATTGAGATGGAGAACTCTTAGAGAGCTTTCACTGTTTGATATTATGTGGAGCCGGGAGGTCTCTGGTAAACCAATATCCTGAACTCGGCTCTCCCACCTCAGAAGCACGGGCCTGACACCTGGCCGGAGCACCAAGACCCTGTCAGCCACACAGCTCAGAAGCAAAGGGAGAAAAAAGGAAAGAAAGAAAGAAAAAATAAATAACATAAAGTTATTAAATAAAAAATAATTATTAAAAATTAAAAAATAATTTTTAAAAAGAATGTAAGAAGAGAGCAACCAACCAAAAAACAAAGCCACCAATGATAACAAGTGCTAAAAACTATACTTAAAAAGAAAAAGGACAGACAGAACCCTAGTATAAATGGTAAAAGCAAAGCTATACAGACAAAATCACACAAAGAAACATACACTCACAAAAAGAGAAAAAGAAAAAAAAAAAAATATATATATATATATATATATATATATATAATCTTTGCTCCCAAAGTCCACTGCCTCAATTTTGGGATGATTCGATGTCTATTCAGGTATTCCACAGATGCAGCGTACATCAAGTTGATTGTAGATATTTAGTCCGCCGCTCCTTAGGCTTCTGGGAGAAGTTTCCCTTTCTCTTCTTTTTTCACACAGCTCCTGGGGTTCATCTTTGGATTTGGCCCTGCCTCTGTGTGAAGGTCGCCTGAGGACATCTGTTCTTCGCTCATACAGGACGGGGTCTACGTAGCAGCTGATTAGGGGGCTCTGGCTCACTCAGGGCGGGGAGAGGGGAGAGGGAGGGGTATGGAATGCGGGGTGAGCCTGCGTCAGCAGAGTCCAGTGTGACATTGTAACCACTAGAGGCACGCAGTTTCTTCTCCTGGGGAAGTTGTCCCTGGATCATGGGACCCTGGCAGTGGCGGGCTGCACAGGGTTCTGGGAGAGGAGATGTGGATAATGACTTGTGCTTGTGCACAGGCTTCTTGGTGGCTGTAGCAACAGCCTTAGAGTTTCATGCCTGTCTCTGGGGTCCGCACTGATAGCCACAGCTCACACCCCTCTCTGGAGCTCATTTAGGCGGTGCTCTGTATCCCCTTTCCTCACACACCCCCTAAACAATGGTCTTTGCCTTTTAGGCAGTTCCAGACATTTTCCTGGACTCCCTCCTGGTTAGCTGTGGCACACTTGCCCCCTTCAGGCTGTGTTCATGCAGCCAACCCCAGTCCACTCCCTGGGATCTGACCTCGGAAGAATCTGGAGCCTCAGGTGCCAGTCCCCACACTTCCCGGCTGTTGGGTGAGCAGACAAGCCTCCAGGCTGGTGAGTGCTGGTTGGCAATGATCCTCTGAGTGGGAATCTCTACCCTTTGTCCTCTGCACATCTGTTGCTGTGCTCTCCTCCATGGCTGCAAAGCTTCCCCCACACCAACTTCCGTCTCTGCCAGTGAAGGGGCTTCCTAGTGTGTGGAAACTTTTGCTCCTTCACAGCTCCCAAGTTAATGGTTTTTATTAAAATTTATTTAAAATGATCATTGCTATTTGCAATAGCTTGGTGGCCTTGCAGTCCCCACCTTTCTGTAAAGAAGTTTTCATTTCTCAACTTTCTTTCCTCATTTCCTCATCTGAAGTGCTGACGAGTTGCTTAGATTTATTCTTCATATTCACATGTAAATAAATGAACTAATGACACAAGCATTATTTATATTATGACAGGTGGAAACTCTCCAAATGTCTATCAAATGATGAATGGATAAATATATTGTGTTATGTCCATACAGTGAGACAATAATGCTTTTATGAACATTTGTCCACATATTTTGGTATTTGTCTTCTTTCTATTGGTCATATGTTTAAGTTTGGAAATGCTGAGTCATGTAGTAGATCTATTTTTAATTATTTAAGGAACTGCCAAATTGTTTTACAAATGACCCACCATTGTACATTACCACCAGCAATATATGAGGATTACAAACACTTCACATTCTAGTTAATATGTGTTATTGTCTGACTTCTTGATCACAGACATCCTAGTGTATGAAGTGGTATCTCTTTATTGTTTTTATTTCCCTAATAACTAATGATATTGAGTACATTTTTACAGTTCTTAGTCCTACATATGTCTTATTTGGAGGAAGACATATATTTTGACCATTTTGTAATTTTAAAATTTGTCTTTGTATTATTGAGTTGTAAATGTTCCTTATTATTTACAATGAAATGTTATGAAGTATGGATATATGCTACAGCATGGATAAACCTTGCAAACATTATGAAGGAAATAAGTCACAAGAGATCATGTAGTAAATGACTCCATGTATATGAATTGTTTAAAATAGGCAAATCTATAGAGATAGAATGTAGATTAGTGGTTGTCTAGGATGGTGGGCATAATATTATGGGAGAAAGATAGAAATTACTATTAAAGGTTGTCAAGTTTTCTTTTAGGGGTGATACAGTGTTCTAATACTAGATTTTGGTGATAGTTATACAGCATTATGAATTAACTAAAAGCCATGGAATGTAAAATTTTTAATGGAGTGAGTATATGGCATGCAACTTATATTTCAATAAAACTGTTAAGAAGGTTAAAATAATTTGATTCCCTACATTTTATTACCAGGTGTGGGGTGGGTTTTTTTTTTTTTTTGACATTTTACTAAATTTCATTGGTCTACTTTGATCTAAGTCAACTATAAAAATCAAAATAAGGTAATGGAGTAAGTTTATAATAGGATATCAAAAGATCTGCCTTCTAGTCAGATTACAGTATTAATAATCTATATGAATTTGAATGAAAGAAATTCAATTTTTGTAATATTCCATTTCTTCACCTGGCAGTTGCAAAGTTTATACCAGATTATTTCTAACATCCCAAGACATGTGTAAATATGTGACTTATAATTTTAAAAAAACATACTTATTCTTGTTTCTGACAGTTAATCCTTACGTATCTCCAGTACTTAGTAAAACCACACATAAACCTTCTTTTCATTAATAATGACACTCCATATTTTTATAGTCTGATATGTTTTTAAAGTAATTCTGAGTATAGAGGGAAAACTTGCCAAATTCCTATTTTCTTATTTAATCGATTAAGGCTACAATTTGATCAAATTCACATAAGTAGTGAACAATTTCTGATTTAAAGAATGATTCCCATCTTTCTGAAAAAATCTCATAAACTTTAATAGTATTAAATCTTTTTATTTTTTATAAAATATTAAATATCAGGCTAATTTCATACTAAATTTAACTGTTTCTTCAACTTGGTACTCATTTCAATAGGTACTTAAGTAGGTTTTTCTGTTCAATTCAGTGACTGATAGTATCCATATACAAGAAACTCTTCAATTTTAACTGCTTTTGACACACTATTTCATACACTTCATAGGTAATCCTTCAGATTCCAGGATAGCCACTGGTAACTTCTATCATCCTTCCCAATGTATTTTTGATACTTAAATTTGATTGCAACCTTCCAATACGAACCATTGATTCAGACAAATAAAATGATCTGTGTATCTAAATATCTATTATCTTTACCTATTTGTACAACTATCCTATAAAAATTATATAATATATATTATATATATTTTTTTAATTTTTGTGCTGGATAGTATGATATCCTATCCAGAACATCTCCAAGCATCCCTGGTTTCTTTTATTTATGGTATTAGAAACCAAAATCTGGGCACTAGGTATGATCATTGTTATTGGGGTGTCATTGCATTTAGCCTCTCTCAGTGGATTGATAAAAGAGATATATATGTGTATATTAACCTATTTATGTACCCATATCTATAAATATTTCTATATGGAACCATTTGTATATATAGTCAGCTAAACTTGTGTTCCTACTATTGTTTCCAACCTTGTTCCATTACCACATGGATAATTTTAGCCTCCCATTATGGCATGTCTGTAGCCTCATATCTGTAGCCTCATATCTGTAACCTCATGAAGTACATGTCTGTATTTCAATGATGAGAAACCTAGTCCCCATCATCCACCATACATTTACTTAACTATTTAATTCTAGAAGATGTGTACTGTATAGTGGTTTCAGAATTGTTAATCTGTATCCCTGTGAAAAACAAATTTACCAACTAGAATGTAGTGTTTATATACAGTGTCGTTTGCCTTTGCTTTTACAGATTCTACTTATTTCCATTGTCACACAGATCAGCATTTTTCTCCTCCATGCCTTCTGTGCGATTGTTTCATACATTTACAAACATGTTTAGATTGTTTTATCATAGCCTGTGCTCAATCCTGGAACCTCCTAACTTCCTAAATGTTTTCTGGGGGTAAAGTATTTACATACATTAAGGCTTATCCTTTGTGCTGTAAAATTTTATGGATTTGGATGAATACTTAATTTCTTTTATTCATCATAACAGTATCAGACAAAATAGTTTTACCTCCATAAAAATATTCCCTGTGATTCATATAACATACTCAATCCTTCATATCTGCTCCCTGGAATCTCTGACAAAAACTTATCAATTTACTCTCTGTAGATTTTTTGCATCTATTTTTGAATTACCTCTCATGCACTAGAGAAAGTAAATATTCTCTAATTTTTATGCTTTGAAATTTACTGGCAAACCTATCAGTAAGTCCTCAATTATTAATTTCATGGATATTATAATATATAATTAACTGTATTGCTAATATTTTAAATAATTTATACTAAATTGACATTCCTTGATAAACAAAATTCAAGCAAACACAAAAAATGAAATATTCTGAATAATTTAATAATATTTATTTAAAAAGTTAAAGTCATCATTAAAATTGGATTTTTAGTATGTACTCCAGGCTCAGAAGTATTTATCTGAATTCTTCTAAATGTGAAATTATCAGTAGCCTTTTTATCAAATCTTCCAAAGAATAGAATAAGAGAAAGTTATTTACAACTAATTTTAGAAAGCCACATAGTATTGATACCAAAATTGAAAAAGGCATTTACAAGGATAGAAATAAACAATACATTTCCTGATAATTTATGTCAGGATTTATTCCTGTTATGTAGGAGTAATTTTTCTTCAAAAATCAATCCACCTAATTCATGACACTAACAGAAAATATGATATAATCATCATACTAGAAAAACAAGGGCTTGACAAGATTCAATGAGTATTCATGAATATTAAAAATTCTTTAAAAAGCAAGTGTTTGATATTAACTTCCTTAATTTGACAATTTATGGAAAATAATGATAAGCCTTATAATTATGATGAGATGTTGAAAGTGTCTCCTGAGATGAGGAATGAGACCAAGATTCCTGTTATGACTCATTATATTTAACATTGCTTAGAATTCTTAATTCATAAAAAGAGACAAGGAACATTAAGATCAAATAATTGGAATGGAAAAAGTAGAATTTTCATTATTTTCAGGCAACATGATTAGTGTATATAGAAAATTTTAAAAACCTACAAAACTTGTTCAGTATTAATAAGTGAATTTAGGAAGAAGGCAAAGACAAGATGGCATAGTAGAAGGATGTGACCTCACCTCTTCATACAAAAACACCAAAATCACAACAAACTCCTGAACAACTATCAACAACAAAAAAACCCCCAAAACCTGGAACTGACCAAAAAAGAAAATCTACATCCAAAGACAAAGAAGAAGCCACAGAAGATAATCTACATCCGAAGACAAAGAAGAAGCCACGAGACAGTAGGAGGGATGCAATCATGATAAAATCAAATTCCATACCCACTTGGTGGGTAACCCACTAACTGGAAAATAATTGTATCACAGAAGTTCTCCCACAGGAGTGCAAATTCTGAGCCCCACATCAGGCTCCCCAGACTGGGGGTCTGGAAATGGGAGGAGGAGCCCCCAGATAATTTGGCTTTGAAGGCCAGTGAGGTTTGATCTCAGGAATTCCACAGGACTGGGCGAAACAAAAACTCCACTTATGGAGGGTGCAAACAAGTTCTTGTGTACACCAGGACCAAGGGAAAAAAGTGGTGACCTCATAAGAGCCTGGGCAAGACTTACCTGCTGGCATTGGAGGGTTTCCTGCAAAGGTGGGGGTGGCTGTGGCTCACCTCTAGGGACAAAGACACTGGCAGCAGTAGTTCTGGGGAGTACTCACTGCTGTGAGTCTCCCTGGAGGCCATCATTTTCTCACCAAGACCTGGCCCCACCCAACAACCTATAGGCACAAGTACTCAGATGCTTCAGGCCAAACAACCAACAGGGAAGGAACAGAGCCCCACCCATAGGAGACTGAAGGCTTCAAATCTTTCTGAGCACACAGCTGCCAACTAAACACACAAACTGACATGGCCCTGCCCACCAGAGGGACAAGACCCAGCTCCACCCACCAGTGGGCTGGAAACAGTCCCTTGTCCCAGGAAGACTGCACAAGGCTCTTAGACAGCCTCATCAAGCAGGGCACAGACAGCAGAAGCAAGAACTACAACACTGCAGCCTGCAGAATGGAAACCACAATAACAGAAAGACAAAATGAGATGGCTGAAGAAGATGTCCCAAATGAAGGAACAAGATAAATCCCCAGAAGAACAACTAAGTGAAGTGGAGAATAGCAATCTACCTGAAAAATAATTCAGAGAAATGATAAAGATGATCCCAGATATCGGAAAAAGTATGGAGGCACAGATCAAGAATACAAAAAATGTTTAACAAAGACCTAGAAGAACTAAAGAACAGAGATGAATAATATAATAATTGAAATAAAAATTTTATTAGAAGTAATCATTAGCAGAAGAAGTGAGGGAAAAGATGGATAAATGACCTGGAAGACAGAATGGTGGAAATCTCTGCTGTGGAAGAGAATAAAGAAAAAAGAATGAAAAGAAATGAAGACAGTCTAAGAGGTCTCTGGGACAATATTAAATGCACCAATATTCACATTACAGGTGTCCCAGAAGGAGAAGAGAGAGAAAGGAACTGAGAAAATATTTGAAGAGATAATCGCTGAAAACATCCCTAACATGGGAAAGGAAACATTCACCCAAGTCCAGGAAGCACAGACAGTCTCAGGCAGAATAAATTAAGGAGGAACATGCTGAGACACATAGTAGTCAAACTGACAAAAATTAAAGACAAAGTATTAAAAACAACAAGAGAAAACCAACAAATAACATTCAAGGGAGCTCCCATAAGGTTATCAGCTAATTTCTCTGCAGAAACTCTGCAGGCCAGAAGGTAGTGGGACGATATATTTAAAGTGATGAAAGGGAAGAACCTACAATCATTAATACTCTACCCAGAAAGGCTCTCATTCAGATTCAATGGAGAAATCAAAAGCTTTATAGACAAGCAAAAGCTAAGAGAATTCAGCACCATCAGGCCAGCTTTGTAACAAATGTTAAAGGAACTTCTCTATGTGGAAAAGAAAAGGCCACAACTAGAAACAAGAAAATTATGAATGGAAAAGCTCACCAGTAAAGGTAAACATACAGTAAAGGTAGGAAATCTTCCACACACAAATATGATATCAAAGCCAGAAACTGCGAGAAGAGGAGGGTACAAGTGCAGGGTATTGGAAATGCATTTGAAATTAAAGGACCAGCAACTTAAAACAATCTTGTTTATACATAGATTATTATATCAAAAGCTCATGGTAACCACAAGCAAATAATCTACAATAGATACATAAACAAAAAAGAAAAAGGAATCCAAACAACACTAAAGTTATTCAGCAAATAACAAGGGAAGAGAAAACAGGAAGGGAAGAAAAAAGACCTACAATAACAAATCCAAAACAATGAACAAAATAGCAATAAGAACACAAATATCGATAATTACCTTAAATATAAATGGGTTGAATGCTCCAACCAAAAGACAAAGACAGGCTGAATGGATACAAAAGCAAGACCCATATACGTGCTGTCTACAAGAGAACCACTTCAGACCTAGGGACACATACAGACTGAAAGTGAGGGGATGGAAAAAGGTATTCCATGCAAATGCAAATCAAAAGAAAGCTGGAGTAGCAATTCTCATATCAGACAAAATAGACTTAAAAATAAAGACCATTACAAGAGACAGAGAAGGACACTACATAATGATCAAGGGATCAATCCAAGAAGAAGATATAACAATTGTAAATATATATGCATAAAACATAAAAGCAACTCAATATATAAGGCAAATATTAACAGCCATAAAAGGAGAAATTAACTGTAACACAATAATTGTGTGGGACTTTAACACCCCACTTTCATGAATGGCCAGGTCATACAGACAGAAAATCAATAAGGAAACACAGGCCTTAAATGACACACTAGCCCAGATGGGCTTAACTGATATTTATAGAGCATTCCATCCAAAAGCAGCAGAATACATATTCTTCTCAAGTGCACCTGGAACATTCTCCAGGATAGATCACATCTTGGGCCACAAAGTGAGCCTTGGTAAATTTAAGAAAATTGAAATAATATCAAGCATCTTTTCTGACCACAATGCTATGAGATTAGAAATCAACTATAAAAAAGAAAATTGTAAAACACACAAACACGTGGAGGCTAGACAATATGCTTCTAAACAACCAACAGATCACTTAAGAAATTGGAGAGGAAATGTAAATTGGTACAGCCACTATGGAGAATAGTATGGAGGTTCCTTAAAAAGATAAAAATAGAGCTACCATATGATCCAGCAATTTCCACTCCTGGGCATATATCTGGAGAAAACCATGGTTCAAAAGAATTCATGTACCCCAATATTCACTGCAGTGCTGTTTACAATAGCCAAGAAATGGAAGCAACCTAAATGTCCTTTGACAGATGAATGGATAAAGAAGAGGTGGTATACATACACAGTGGAATATTAGCCATAAAAATGAATAAAATAATGCCATTTGCAGCAACATGGATGGACCTAGAGATTATCATACTAAGTGAAGTAAGTCAGACAGAGAAAGATGAATATCATATGATATTGTTTATATGTGGAATCTAAAAAACAGTGATACAAAAGAACTTATTCACAAAACAGGAACAGACTCATAGACTCAGAAAAGAAACTTATGGTTACCAAAGGGGAAAGATGGGGGCAGGGGATAAAATGGGAGTTTGGGATTTACATATACATACTACTGTTTTTAAAATAGATAACCAACCTGGGCCTACTATATAGCACAGGAAACTGCCCAATATTCTCTAATATGCTAACTGGGAAAAAAATTTGAAAAAGAATAGATACATGTATAACTGAAACACTTTGCTGTACAATTGAAACTAATACAGGTTAGTTAATCAACCTATAGTTGATACCTACTGTTAATCAACTATACTCCAATATAAAATAAAACTTGTTTTAAAAAAAAAAAGTTAATTTAGTAAGGCCACTGGATACACTATCAATAATCAAAATCAGCCATAACGGTACAAAAGAGCAACTAGTAAATCAATTTAAATGATTTCCATTTACAATAACATCAAAACCCTGCAAATGCCTAGAAATAGAGTAACATTGTACAAATACTTTATTCTAAAATCTACAGAAAATTATTTGAATTTATTTAAAAAGTTCTAAATAAATGAATGTTCAATTTGAAGATTAAGTATTTTAAAGATAATAATTTCCCCATATTCATCAACACAATTCCAAACAAAATTCCACCAGATTTTTCTGTGGTTATGTGGTAAGTGTATCAATGGACAAAATTATTTTAATTTATATTAAAATGAAAAAAAGAAAATATAAAGGGATTCTTGAGAAAATTAAAACTAGCCAGATGATACACATTATCACTTACCAAGATTATGAGAAAACTAAATAATTTTAGAATGCTATCAACACAAGTATAGATATACAGACCAGCAGAACCAAACTGAGTCCAGAAACAGACTCACAGATAACTTGATTTATAAAAAATTGGACACCATTTTGAGAAAATAGGGTATTTTCAAAAATAGTAGCTATTTTTTACGCACATAGAAAATACAGATCCTTACTTTCTATCTCACCTTATATTAAAAAATGCATTCCAAATAAATGTTATACATATATGAGAGGCAAAATACCAATGCTTTCAGAAGTAAGCATAGGAAACTATTTTTACAAACTTGGGTAGGTATTTAAAGAAAAAAACAAACAAACAAGACACAAAAAGGAAACCGTTTATAAATTAGGTCACAAAAAATTAGGAACTTTGATTATCAAAAGTCATCTTTATATAAGTGAAAATGCAAGCCACAGAAAATGCAAGCCCAACCCCTGCATTGTTCAAGGGTCAACTGTATATTTTCACCACACACTGTGTTTAAGAATGATCATAGCAACACTATTCATGATAACCTAAGAACAAAAACACAAATTCTCACCATTAGCAGAAAAGATAAACAAACAGTTGTATATGTGAAGCATCATACACTATATATAATTGAAAACCAACAAGCTATACCTACAAAAACAATATGAATGAATCTAACAAATAATTTAGAATCAAAGAACTCAAACACAGAAGTGTCCAAAATTATTACTCCATTTATAAAAACTTCAAATGAAGAGAAAACTAATATTTTGTAATAACATTTAGGGTAGTATACTTTACTTTAGGGGGTACTGACAATAAATGGGAAGAAGGATGCTTCTAAGATATTTGTGGGGTACTGTTCATTTATCTATGAGCTAATTAAGTGCATGATAATTTTGTGAAAATTCATTAAGCTGTACACTTATGTTTCATTTTTGTTTCTGGGTGCATGTTATATTTCAATAAAAATGCTTTCCTAAATATACAATTTAAATTATTTTTCAGTGACTAAAAATGATCTAAGAAATCAAAATCAAAATATAAAGTGGAATTTAAGTAGCTAGAGCCTAAAGGGATATTTTATGGGCTAATATTTTAAAGTGACAATTCAAAAAGACATGAAATGAATATCTGAAGCAATTAATAATGGCCTAATTACTCCTTCCCTTGCCAATAATTTTAGAAGTAAAATGAAAAACATTCTCTTTTGCTAACTAAACAGACATCACTTTTCTATTACTTCTTAAATGGGCAAAACATGGAGAACGTCATTTGGAAATGAATAGGACTATATTTTCTATTATAAAATCAGCTAAGACCGCATTGAATTAATTGATACCAATAGGAGATTCCATCCAAAAACAGCAAAATACATATTCTTCTCCAGTGCGCCTGGAACATTCTCCAGGATAGATCACATCTTGGGCCACAAAGCGAGCCTTGGTAAATTTAAGAAAACTGAAATCATATCAAACATCTTTTCTGACCACAATGCTATGAGATTAGAATTACAGGAAAAATATGTAAAAGAAACAAACATATGGAGGCTAAACAATATTTTACTAAACAACCAATGGGTCACTAAAGAAATCAAAGAGGAAATCAAAAAATACCTGGAAACAAATGACAACAAAAACACGATAATCCAAAACCTATAGGATGCAGCAAAAGCAGTTCTAAGAGTGAAGTTTATAGCAAGAAATGCTTACTCCAGGAAACAAGAAAAATCTCAAATAAACAACCTAACCTTACACCAAAAGCAATTAGAGAAAGAAGAACAAACAAAATCTAAAGTTAGTAGAATGACAGAAATCATAAAGATCAGAGCAGAAATAGATGAAATAGAAACAAAGAAAACAATAGCAAAGATCGATGAAACTGAAAGCTGGTTCTTTGAGAAGATAAACAAAATTGATATACATTTAGCCAGACTCATCAAGAAAACAAGGGAAGGACTCAAATCAGTAAAATTAGAAATGAAAAAGAAGAAGTTACAACTGACACCACAGAAATACAAAGGATCATAAGAGACTACTACAAGCAATTCTATGCCAATAAAATGGACAACCTAGAAGAAATGGACAGATTCTTCAAAAGGTACAACCTTCCAAGACTGAATCAGTATAAGGAAGAAGATGGCAGAAGAGTAAGATGCGGAGATCACCTTCCTCCCCACAGATAAACCAGAAATACATCTACACGTGGAACAACTCCTACAGAACACATACTGAAAACTGGCAGAAGACCTCAGACCTCCCAAAAGGCAAGAAACTCCCCACGTACCTGGATAGGGCAAAAGAAAAAAGAATAAACAGAGACAAAAGAATAGGGACAGGACCTGCACCAGTGGGAGGGAGCTGTGAAGGAGGAAAGGTTTCCACACACTAGGAAGCCCCTTCGTGGGCGGAGACTGCGGGTGGTGGAGGGGGAAGCTTCGGAGTCGTGGAGAAGAGCACAGCAACAGATGCGTGGAGGGCAAAGTGGAAAGATTCCCACACAGAGGATTGGTGCCAACTGGCACTCAGCAGCCCGAGAGGCTTGTGTGCACACCCGCCAGGGCGGGTGGGGCTGGAAGCTGAGGCTCGGGCTTTGGTCAGAGCAGAGGGAGAGGACTGGTGTTGGCGGCGTGAACACAGCCTGCAGGGGGTTAGTGCACCACGGCTAGCCAGGAGGGAGTCCAGGGAAAAGTCTGGACCTGCCGAGGAGGCAAGAGACTTTTTCTTCCCTCTTTGTTTTCTGGTGCGCGAGGAGAGGGGATTAAGAGCGCTGCTTAAAGGAGCTTCAGAGACGGGTGCGAGCTGCAGCTAACAGCACAGACCCCAGAGATGGGCATGAGATGCTAAGGCTGCTGCTGCTGCAACCAAGAAGCCTGTGTGCGATCACAGGTCACTATCCACACCTCCCTTCCGGGGAGGCTGTGCAGCCTGCCACTGCCAGGGTCCACGGACCCAGGGAAAACTTCCCCTGGTAAACGCACAGCACACCTGAGGCTGAGGCAACATCCTGCCAGCGTCAGCAGACGCAGGCTCGCCCCTCACTCCATACCCCTCCCTCCCCCCGGCCTGAGTTAGCCAGAGCCCCCGAGTCAGCTGCTCCGTTAACCCTGTCCTGTCTGAGCAAAGAACAACGCCCTCCAGGGACCTAAACGCAGAGGCGGGGCCAAATCCAAAGCTGAACCCTGGGAGCTGTGCGAACAAAGAAGAGAAAGGGAAATCTCTCCCAGCAGCCTCAGGAGCAGCGGATTAAATCTCCACAATCAACTTGATGTACCCTGCACCTGTGGAATACAAGATTAGACAACGAATCATCCCAAATTGAGGAGGTGGACTTTGAGAGCAAGATTTATTATTTTTTCCCCTTTTCCTCTTTTTGTGATTGTGTATGTGTATTCTTCTGTGTGAGATTTTGTCTGTATAGCTTTGCTTTCATCATTTGTCCTAGGGCTTTATCTGTCCGTTTATTTTTTTGTTCTTTTTAACTTTAAATAAAATTTTTTTATCTTAATAATTATTTTTTATTTTATTAACATTATTTTATCTTACTTTGTTCAATTTTATCCTCTTTCTTTCTTTTTCCTTTCTTTCTCCCTCCCTCCCTCCCTCCTTCTCTCTCTCTCTCTCTCTCTCTCTCTCTTTCTCTCTCTCTTTCTTTCTTTCTACTTTTTCTCCCTTTTATTGTGAGCTGTGTGGATGAAAGGCTCTTGGTGCTGCAGCCAGGAGTCAGTGCTGTGCCTCTGAGTTCGGAGAGCCAACTTCAGGACACTGGTCCACAAGAGACCTCCCAGCTCCACATAATATCAAACGGCAAAAATCTCCCAGAGATCTCCATCTCAACACCAGCACCGAGCTGCACTCAACGAACAGCAAGCTACAGTACTGGACACCCTATGCCAAAAAACTAGCAAGACAGGAACACAACCCCATCCATTAGCAGAGAGGCTGCCTAAAATCATAAGTCCACAGACACCCCAAAACACACGACCAGACGTGGACATGCCCACCAGAAAGACAAGATCGAGCCTCATCCACCAGAATAAAGGCACCAGTCCCCTCCACCAGGAAGCCTACACAACACACTGAACCAACTTTAGCCACTGGGGACAGACACCAAAAACAACGGGAACTACAAACCCACAGCCTGCAAAAAGGAGACCCCAAACACAGTAAGATAAGCAAAATGAGAAGACAGAAAAACACACAGCAGATGAAGGAGCAAGATAAAAACCCACCAGACCTAACAAATGAAGAGGAAATAGGCAGTCTATCTGAAAAAGAATTCAGAAAAATGATAGTAAAGATGATCCAAAATCTTGAAAATAGATAAAATGCAAGAAACATTTAACAAGTACCTTGAAAAACTAAAAATGAAACAAGGAACGATGAACAACACAATAAATGAAATAAAAAATACTCGAGATGGGATCAATAGTAGAATAACTGAGGCAGAAGAACGGATAAGTGACCTGGAAGATAAAATAGTGGAAATAACTACTGAAGAGCAGAATAAAAAAAAAGAATGAAAAGAACTGAGGACAGTCTCAGTGACCTCTGAGGCAACATTAAACGCACCAACATTCGAATTATAGGGGTTCCAGAAGAAGAGAAAAAGAAAGGGACTGAAAAAATATTTGAAGAGATTATAGTTGAAAACTTCCCTAATATGGGAAAGAAAATAGTTAATCAAGTCCAGGAAGCACAGAGAGTCCCATACAAGATAAATCCAAGAAGAAACATGCCAAGACACATATTAATCAAACTATCAAAAATTAAATACAAAGAAAACATATTAAAAGCAGCAAGGGAAAAACAACAAATAACACACAAGGGAATC
>RJWK010042352.1:7847-19297 GCA_004363435.1 Platanista minor
TTTTTTTTTTTTTTTTTTTTGTGGTACGTGGGCCTCTCACTGTTGTGGCCTCTCCCATTGCGGAGCACAGGCTCCGGACGCGCAGGCTCTGCGGCCATGGCTCACGGGCCCAGCCGCTCCGCAGCATGTGGGATCTTCCCGGGTTGGGGCATGAACCTCTGTCCCCTGAATCAACAGGAGGACTCTCAATCACTGCGCCACCAGGGAAGCCCCCAGCATAACTCTTTTTTTTTTCTTTTTGGCTGTGCCCTGCGGCATGTGGGATTTTAGTTTCCCGACCAGGTATGGAACCAGTGCCCCCTGCATTGGAAGCGTGGCATCTTAACCACTAGACTGCTAGGGAAGTCTCCTTTCAGCATAACTCTTCCTTCTAGTTTTGGCACTGATGATTATCTCTACTTTCTGGGGTGTTCTCACTTCTCCTTACAGCATACTGTTCTTGATTCTCTTCCTAGTTCTCTAAGTCCTTCCAAGTCTTTGTCTTCTCAGTTAAATCAGTATTTCTCCAAGTACGATCTTTGGTTCATCAGCATGCATAATAATCATTATAATAGGATTCCTACTAAAAATGCAGATTTTTGTCCTAGCCTTGACCTCCTAAAGAGGAATATTCTAGTGGTGGAGCCCAAGAATCTACGTTGTAGCACATTTCTCTGAGAGCATCTTATGTACAGTAAAGTTTGAGATCTGCTACCTTAAAATGATGAGCTGTTTCAGGGTTCTTCCACATTTCTGCTCCAGTCACACCAGGATTCTCCCTACTATCTGAAAACGCATTGAAACTTTTCTGGCCTCCATGCTTGTGTCAGTTCCAGTTTCATTCCTGAGTCTCAGAGTTCTGTCTCTCCTTGGGGGGCTCACAAAACCCTCAGATTCCCCTTGAATCTGGTCTTTTACCTGACTA
The DNA here is from genome assembly GCA_004363435.1 of Platanista minor. Lineage (NCBI taxonomy): Eukaryota > Metazoa > Chordata > Mammalia > Artiodactyla > Platanistidae > Platanista > Platanista minor. Next base: position 8,752 of record RJWK010042352.1, read on the forward strand.
CATAGCTGCCAAAACCAGAAGTTGAAGGGTAACCCTAATTTTTGTCTTTTTCCCCTAGATTCATTCATTCATAGACTCCTATTTATTCTGCCTTCTAAATATTTGTACATTTCATCCAGCTCTCTCCAGTACCATTTTTACTACCCTTACTCTGGCCCATGTTATTGCTCATCAAAATTATTACAACAGCAATTTTTATGTTTTCCCAGTCCCTAATAAAGTCTCATACACTCCCTTTCTAGGGTCTTAATGTAATCCTATCACTTCTCTGATTAAAAGCTTTCAATGGCTCTCATTTGCTTTTTTTGTGTGTGTTACGTGGGCCTCTCACTGTTGTGGCCTCTCCCGTTGCGGAGCACAGGCTCCGGATGCGCAGGCTCAGCGGCCGTGGCTCACGGGCCTAGCCGCTTTGTGGCATGTGGGATCTTCCCGGACCAGAGCACGAACCCTTGTCCCCTGCATCGGCAGGCGGACTCTCAACCACTGCGCCACCAGGGAAGCCCTCTCATTTGCGTTTTTTTTTTTTTTTTTTGCGGTACGTGGGCCTCTCACTGTTGTGGCCTCTCCCGTTGCAGAGCACAGGCTCCGGACGCGCAGGCTCAGCGGCCATGGCTCACGGGCCCAGCCGCTCCGTGGCATGTGGGATCCTCCCGGACTGGGGCACGAACCTGTGTCCCCCGCATCGGCAGGCGGACTCCCAACCACTGCGCCACCAGGGAAGCCCTCATTTGCTTTTAATGTAAAATATAAACTCCCTCGTATGGCTTACAGTGTGCTTCATGAGCTGATCATTGGCTATCTGTCCAATTGATTTCTTAGCTCTTCCAGCCTCATGCTTTATAATTTGGTCATACTAAATTTCTTAGTTTCTTCAAGTTTCCATGCTGTTTCTTTTCTCTGGGCATTTATACAGAGTACTCTTTCTTCTTGGAGCCCTATTCCTTACCCTCTTTACTCTGATAATGTCTACTTAATATTTAGGTCTCCCTTTCTCTGGAATGCCCTTCTTCTCACCTCTAGGTTGTGGGAACAGCGTCACATCAGTGCCCCAAACAAGAAGAAAGAAGAAGGGGTGGTACCAGCCAGCACTACCCTAACATTTTATTTATCTCATAATATTTTCCAGAATTAGGTCAAATAGTCACCTGTAGCTGCAAGGGAGGCTGGGAATGAAAGTATCTTTTAAAGGGAATGAAGTATCAAGATTAGTTCAGACAGATCATGATTCATCACTCAGACTGGACAAATTGCTGTTGGGAACAAAATTGGGATTCTGTTTTCAAGAAAGAAGGGGAAATGGCCTAAGGGGAAGTGTTTACCAGGCTCAGCCTACTCCTTAAACCAGGCCTCATTATTTTCCCCTCTCCTCAGAACCTCAGGGCTGTTTCCAAAGTAAGAAGCAAATGCCTCCAGGGCTCTCCCAGTCAAGGTTAATGTCTAGGCATCTTGTGTTTGCTGCCTCTTAAGGGAGCCTCTTGCTACTTCGCATACTACTTGTTTCTGGAGCTGAAGAAACACCGCTTAAAAGGATTAATTTGGTGGGTGCCCCAGAGAATCTGGAAAGTAAACAACTCTTTCTTTTTTGTCAATATGGCAATTAAGAACTTGGAGATTAAAGAAAGAAAAACAAATGCAGCTTTTATTTCTACAGTAGACTGATAAGCTGGTGAATCACTGCATAGGTAATGAGTACCAGAATAGTTTTAGATGAACAAATCCAGTTCAGGGATAAAGTCTCTCTCTTCCATCAACTACTTTCACCTTAAGGTACCCAAATACAGCATAGACCAAAGCTTGCCAATTTAGAATTAGGAATCTGTGATTTTTTGATTGCGTATAAAAATGTTTTTATGCCAGAGACACAAATCTGCATGAAATTTTGGTTTCAAGTAAAAGCAGATTTTTCTGTAGCCAGAGTATTACTTTTGATTTTATTGTGGATGAGAAAATTATATAGTCATGTTATTAGAGCAAATGATCCAATAGGAGTGTTAGTAGCTGATATGAAATCATAGTCTCACAGAGCGAATACAAGTTCCAGTTCTGTTATCAATTTACCTGTCAGTTACCATGGCAAAGGTAACTGTTTCCTGATATCTTAAAGAGTGGTGATAATGTCTCCTTCACCATCGGGTTTATGAGGGCTCTTATACTTCATTGTACCCCATAACCCTAGCTTAGTGATTGACACATGATAGAAACTCAGTAAATACTCATTAAATAGAATACAGAATAAAAATCAAATGAAATATATATACAAAAGTATTGTGAATGACTATATAACTATAATTATTTTTATTTTATTCCATGATATATTTTGTCTCAATACCTACTGTCAGAAATTAAGGGATAAATTAAAATCACATTATATAAACATTTAATTTGCAATACTTTCAGGATTCCATTGGCAGTCTATTGATATTGACTTCGTCTATAAACCTTAAGAATTATTTATAGGAATACATTTTATTTATAAAAGATTGGAACTGTTTAAAAGGCAACTTTATAATCTTAGATTTTTTTTTCAAACATCACTCCACTGGGTAAAGGAACAAATGGAGTAGCTTTTGATGTACTGCAATTCTTATTATCAGTCATTAACAGCTAAATTAATCAAAAGCCAAACTTGCTGAAGGGTGGCCACGAAGAAGGGAATGTACTTACTGGAAAATAATTTCAGGTCAAAATCATGATAGGGTTTCCCTTGACTATTTCAATTCCTTGAAGACTTGAGATAAAGTTGCCCTTGAGACTTGGTGGAGAGTATTACTGAGAGGAAGGCACCACGGCAGTTGCTGTCTCTACAGCTGCGAAGTCTACCTACAAATACCCATCTAATGCTTGCATATCAGTTATCTCACATGAAACCTATAGGAAAAACAGAGGGGGTGGTGAACCCAAAGAGGAAAAAGGATATTTTTTCAGGGGACTTTGTGTTTTAGAAATCCCTTTGAAATATCAGGAAAGGGAGAAAACCCTGTTAAATTAATTAAACAAGGAGGCCGTTAGGCTGAGGTGGCTTTAATGCCTTAGTAGCTTATATAAGCACACCAGATCCTAAGCCTTTAATGCCTCAAGGTGTAGAAATTGAAATTTAAAGGACAATCAATCTCAAACAGACATCTGGGCTTTCCCAAATAAGGCAACCACTTAAGCTATAGTCAATCCAATAATTTCTTTTTTTTTTTTTTTTTTTTTTTGCTTGCTCCTCTTCTCTATAAAAGTCTTTTCCCTAACTCCTCTTGGTAGAGAGCTCCTAATCACTTCCAGGTTGGTGCTGCCTGATTCAAATAAATTTTTGCTCAAATAAACTCAAATAAAATATGCCTCAGTTTATCCTTAAATGCAAGCGTTATTTCAGTGGTTACTGTTGCTTCTCTTATCTGCTCCTTGAGAGCAGCAACAGCCAAATTTAATTGATAATAGGTATAAATATGCTGTAATTAGGACTCTAAATTATTATGAAGAGGTCTGATGGTAAACAAATGTCAACTAATGGTTGACATAAAAGGTTTATAGGTTGCAACACCTATAAACAAGGGTAGCGTCACTATCTAGAGACAATCACTTGTATATAGAAGTGAAAATGGATAACATTTTGAAATATTACCCACTTTGTTTTTCGTCCTTGGTTATTGTCTTTTTTTTTTAGTATTTATTGCAGTATAGTTGATTTACAATGTTGTGTTTGTTTCAGATGTACAGCAAAGTGAATCAGTTATACATATGCATATATCTACTCTTTTTTAGATTCTTTTCCCATATAGGTCATTACAGAGTATTGAGTAGAGTTCCCTGTGCTATACAGTAGGTCCTTATTGGTTATCTGTTTTATATGTAGTAGTGTGTATATGTCACTTCAGGATTAAACTAGACATGAGTGTGAGGGCTGTTGCCCTAGGGAAAAAAGAACAAAAAAGAACTCAGAAAGAGAGTCAAAATCCTGACTTCATAGCTCCCAAGTAGACTATTGTAATTTTCTGTTGGAGACATTAGGCTAAAAGCTGAAGAATGTTTGAAAAGCAAAAGCTATGCACTATTCTAACAAAAAAGGTTTGTAATGGAATAGCAGAAGTTGGGCTTGAATATATATCAAGAAGACTGGAGCATTCAAAGCATGGAATCCACACCCAAAACTGCGGGGTTGGGAAGAATAAACAGTGAACCGTTTACTGTGCCCTAAAGAACATAAATGTACACCTAGTTGAAATGAGAAACATAATTTTAATTTCTTTTAAATTTTAAATTTAAATTTTTTTATTGAGGTATATTTGATGTACAATATTATATGTTTCAGTTGTACAGCATAGTGATTCATAATTTTTAAAGGTTATATTCCATTTATAGTTATTATAAAATATTGGCTATATTCCCTGTGTTTTACAATATATCCTTGTAGCTTATTTATTTTAAACTTAGTAGTTTGTACCTCTTAATCCCCTACCCAATCTTGCCCCTACCTTTTCCCTCTTCCCACTCATAGCCACTAATTTGTTCTCTATATCTGTGGTCTGTTTCTTTTTTGTTATATTTACTAGTTTATTTTATTTTTTAGATTCCACATGTAAGTGATATCATACAGTGTTTGTCTTTCTCTGTCTGAATTATTACACTTAGCATAATACCCTCCAAGTCCATCCATGTTGCTGCAAATGGCAAAGTTTCATTTTTTTTTATGGCTGAGTGGTGTTTCATTGTCAATATATACCATATCTATTTTATCTATTCCTCTGTTGATGGACACTTAGATTGCATCCATATCTTGGCAATTGTAAATAATGCTGCTATGAACATTGGGGTGCATGTATCTTTTTGAATTAGTGTTTTTGTTTTTCTCAGATATAAACCCAGGAGTGGAATTGCTGGGTCATATGTAGGTCTATTTTTAGTTTTTGGAGAAACCTCCATATTGTTTTCCACAGTGGCTGTGCCAGTTTATATTTATGAGGGTTCCCTTTTCTCCACATCCTCACCAGTATTTGTTATTTGTGGTCTTTTTGATGATAGCCATTCTGACACGTGTGAGGTGATATCTTATTGTGGTTTTAATCTACATTACTCTGATAATTAATGATGTTGAGCAAGAAAGAAAGATAACTGAATTTGATGTGACTGGGGTTTAGATGTTGATGGCACCTGAAAAACGGTCGTTCCCACACACCCCTGAGCAGATGATAGCAATTCTCTTAAACCTCTAAGTACGAGCTTTGGTTTTTGTTTTTATTATGTGACTTAAAAAAAAAGAACTTTTATCAAAACAAAGAAAAAGTCATCTATAATCTCATCAATCTGCTAATATATATATTTCAGTGCTTATTCTGCTAGTCATTTTTATCTACACATACTTATATATTTTATCTATATAGCTGTATCTTTTCCTATACTCTATTTGCATCTGTATCTACATCTGTAGCTATAGCTGTACCTATATCTGTGTCTAAAAGTAGTATGTCTTGGGAAATTCTGGGAATATAGTGACAACTAGAAAGAAAAACAAAAAAACTCATAGACAATATTTATAACAAAACTAGGTCACAAGCTATTCCCTTGAACCTTAGTATAAACGGTGGGAACAAATCACCAACAGCCACAAAACCTGCATAGCAACAACATCCTCATCGGAAGAAGCAAAAGGAAATAACAGGGTGACTGAAGGACCTGAGATAGGCATTCACAAAATAGCCAATAAGTATCACTGGAAAGAGTGATGCATCCATTAGAGAATAACAGCTAAAAGCAGAAGGGTTTCTCCTGTTCCAGTAGTGGGTGAGTGCATTTAAGGATCTGGGGTTGGCTAACCCCCATGAACTCTTGACACTGATTAACAAGGATTTCCTTCCAGGAGAGGGTTCCAGCCTGGGGAGAAACTGCTAGGAGTAGAATCAAAATTGGTCAGGATAGGGACAATAACAAGAAAGGCACATCCATGTAAAAGTGGAAAAGGAGAACAGAACCAGAAAATCTCAGAAAGCAAGTCACCATATTTTTGTAAATACTACACACCAGTACTAGAAGAAGGAGCCTTGTGAAGTTAGAAAGTGCCATTTGAACCAAGATCGCTTCTAAAAGCTCAGGAAAATAATTTCATATAAAAATGAACAACAAAAAATATTGTTCTAAATCCCATTAAAAATTATGAAGATGCAAAGAGACTAAAGGTGAAAGCATGCTAAAATGATCTGCCTATAAAACAGATAAAAATAATAACCTGCTATTTTCAAAGCAAGTTTAAAGACATTAAGATGTAATGCAAGATATAAATGAATGACATACATGAGAATTAGAAAAAGTCAGAAATAAGGTGATGGAACTCAAGAAAGAAGTAGACATAAAAAAATTGTATTGGAAGGGGCCAAAAAAACAGCAAATAATGTCTTAATAAAAATGAAATGTTAAAAGTTAAAAAATAAATTAAAATCCAAAAGGAAAAAGGAACAGTGGAGATAAGTAAAGAAGATATACCACACAGTTGATAGGAATATCTGAAAAAGAAAACCAAAGCAAGGAGAGAACCAATACTCAAAACTGTAATTAAAGAAATTTTATCTGGAGGTTAAAAAAGAGACATTAAATTCTTATTGAAAGAACACATTGTACACTCAAGAATACCAACATAGGGCTTCCCTGGTGGTGCAGTGGTTGAGAGGCCGCCTGCTGATGCAGGGTACATGGGTTCGTGCCTCAGTCCGGGAAGATCCCACATGCCGCAGAACGGCTGGGCCCGTGAGCCATGGCCATGGAGCCTGAGCGTCCGGAGCCTGTGCTCTGCAATGGGAGAGGCCACAACAGTGAGAGGCCCGCATACTGCAAAAAAAAAAACAAAACAGAAAACAAAAAAGAAAACTCAAAATGGATTCGAGACCTAAATGTAAGACCGGACACTATAAAACTCTTAGAGGAAAACATCGGAAGAACTCTCTTTGACATAAACGACAGCAAGATCTTTTTACTAATGGCAAAAAATGCCATTAGTAATTTGAAAGGGATTGCATTGAATCTGTAGATTGCTTTGGGTAGTATAGTCATTTTCACAATATTGATTCTTCCAATCCAAGAACATGGTATATCTCTCCATCTGTTGGTATCATCTTTAATTTCTTTCATCAGTGTCTTATAGTTTTCTGCATACAGGTCTTTTGTCTCCCTAGGTAGGTTTATTCCTAGGTATTTTTTTTTTTTTTTGCTGTGCGTGGGCCTCTCACTTTTGTGGCCTCTCCCTTTGCGGAGCACAGGCTCCGGATGCGCAGGCTCAGCAGCCATGGCTCACAGGCCCAGCCGCTCCGAGGCATGTGGGATCTTCCCGGATAGGGGCATGAACCCGCATCCCCTGCATCGGCAGGTGGACTCTCAACCACTGCGCCACCAGGGAAGCCCTATTCCTAAGTATTTTATTCTTTTTGTTGCAATGGTAAATGGGACTGTTTCCATAATTTCTCTTTCAGATTTTTCATCATTAGTGTATAGGAAAGCAAGAGATTTCTGTGCATTAATTTTGTATCCTGCAACTTTACCAAATTCATTGATTAGCTCTAATAGTTTTCTGGTGGCATCTTTAGGATTCTCTATATATAGTATCATGTCATCTGCAAACAGTGACAGTTTTACTTCTTTTCCAATTTGTAATCCTTTTATTTCTTTTTCTTCTCTGATTGCAGTGGCTAGGACTTCCAAAACTATGTTGAATAATAGTGGTGAGAGTGGACATCCTTGTTTCGTTCCTGATCTTAGAGGAAATGCTTTCAGTTTTTCACCATTGAGAATGATGTTTGCTGTGGGTTTGTTGTATATGGCCTTTATCATGTTGAGGTAGGTTCCCTCTATGCCCGCTTGCTGGAGAGTTTTTATCATAAATGGGTGTTGAATTTTGTTAAAAGCTTTTTCTGCATCTATTGAGATGATCATATGGTTTTTATTCTTCAATTTGTTAATATGGTGTATCACATTGATTGATTTGTGTATAATGAAGAATCCTTGCATCCCTGGGATAAATCCCACTTGATCATGGTGTATGATCCTTTTAATGTGTTGTTGGATTCTGTTTGCTAGTATTTTGTTGAGGTTTTTGCATCTATATTCATCAGTGATATTGGCCTGTAATTTTCTTTTTTTGTAGTATCTTTGTCTGGTTTTGGTATCAGGGTGATGGTGACCTCATAGAATGAGTTTGGGAGTGTTCCTTCCTCTGGAATTTTTTGGAAAAGTTTGCGAAGGATGGGTGTTTGCTCTTCTCTAAATGTTTGATAGAATTCACCTGTGAATCCATCTGGTCCTGGACTTTTGTTTGTTGGAAGATTTTTAATCACAGTTTCAGTTTCATTACTTGTGATTGGTCTGTTCATATTTTCTGTTTCTTCCTGGTTCATTCTTGGAAGGTTATACCTTTTTAAGAATTTGTCCATTTCTTCCAGGTTGTCCATTTTATTGGCATAGAGTTGCTTGTAGTGGTCTCTCAGGATGTTTTGTATTTCTGCGGTGTCTGTTGTAACTTCTCCTTTTTCATTTCTAATTGTATTGATTTGAGTCCTCTCCCTCTTCTTCTTGATGAGTCTGGCTAATGGTTTATCAATTTTGTTTATCTTCTCAAAGAACCAACTTATAGTTTTATTGATCTTTGCTATTGTTTTCTTTGTTTCTATTTCATTTATTTCTGCTCTGATCTTTATGATTTCTTTCCTTCTGCTAACTTTGGGTTTTGTTTGTTCTTCTTTCTCTAGTTCCTTTAGATGTAAGGTTAGATTGTTTACTTGAGACTTTTCTTGTTTCTTGAGGTAGGCTTGTACAGCTATAAACTTCCCTCTTAGAACTGTTTCCCATAGGTTTTGGATCGTCGTGTTTTCTGCATCCCATAGGTTTTGGGTTGTCGTGTTTTCATTGTCATTTGTCTCTAGGTAGTTTTTGATTTCCTCTTTGATTTCTTCAGTGATCGCTTGGTTGTTTAGTAATGTATTGTTTAGCCTCCGTGTGTTTCTGGTTTTTATGTTTCTTTCCCTGTAATTGATTTCTAATCTCATAGCATTGTGGTCAGAAAAGATGCTTGATATGATTTCAGTTTTCTTAAATTTACTGAGGCTTTATTTGTGACCCATGTTGTGATCTATCCTGGAGAATGTTGCATGTGCACTTGAGAAGAAAGTGTAATCTGCTGTTTTTGGATGGAATGTCCTATAAGTATCAATTAAATCTATCTGGTCTGTTGTGTCATTTAAAGCTTCTCTTTCCTTATTTATTTTCATTTTGGATGATCTGTCCATTGGTGTAAATGAGGTGTTAAAGTCCCCCAGTATTATTGTGTTACTGTCGATTTCCTCTTTTATAGCTGTTAGCAGTTGCCTTATGTATTGAGGTGCTCCTCTGTTGGGTGCATAAATATTTATAATTGTTATATCTTCTTCTTGGATTGATCCCTTGATCATTATGTAGTGTCCTTCCTTGTCTCTTGTAACATTCTTTATTTTAAAGTCTATTTTATCTGATATGAGTATAGCTACTCCAGCTTTCTTTTGATTTCCATTTGCATGGAATATCTTTTTCCATTCCCTCACTTTCAGTCTGTATGTGTCCCTAGGTCTGAAGTGGGTCTCTTGTAGACAGCATATATATGGATCTTGATTTTGTATCCATTCAGCAAGCCTGTGTCTTTTGGTTGGAGCATTTAATCCATTCATGTTTAAGGTAATTATTGATATGTATATTCCTGTGACCATTTTCTTAATTGTTTTGGGTTTGTTTTTGTAGATCCTTTTCTTCTCTTGTGTTTCCCACTTAGAGAAGTTCCTTTAGCATTTGTTGTAGAGCTGCTTTTGTGGTACTGAATTCTCTAAGCATTTGCTTGTCTGTAAAGCTTTTGATTTCTCCATCGAATCTGAATGAGATCCTTGCCGGGTAGAGTAATCTTGGTTGTAGGTTTTTCCCTTTCATCACTTAGTATATCATGCCACTCCCTTCTGGCTTGTAGCGTTTCTGCTGAGAAATCTGCTGTTAACCTTATGGGAGTTCCCTTGTATGTTATTTGTCATTTTTCCCTTGCTGCTTTCAATAATTTTTCTTTGTCTTTAATTTTTGCAAATTTGATTACTATGTGTCTTGGTGTGTTTCTCCTTGGGTTTATCCTTTATGGGACTCTCTGTGCTTCCTGGACTTGGGTGGCTATTTCCTTTCCCATGTTAGGGACGTTTTTTATTTGTTTTTTGTTTTTTTTGTGGTACGCGGGCCTCTCACTGTTGTGGCCTCTCCCGTTGCAGAGCACAGGCTCTGGACACACAGGCTCAGCGGCCATGGCTCATGGGCCCACCGCTCCACGGCATGTGGGATCCTCCCGGACCAGGGCATGAACCCGTGTCCCCTGCATTGGCAGGCGGACTCTCAACCACTGCGCCACCAGGGAAGCCCTAGGGACGTTTTTGACTCTAATCTCTTCAAATATTTTCTCGGGTCCTTTCTCTCTCTCCTCTCCTTCTGGGACCCCTGTAATGTGAATGTTTTTGCGTTTAATGTTGTCCCAGAGGTCTCTTAGGTTGTCTTCATTTCTTTTCATTCTTTTTTCTTT
>RJWK010042353.1:0-12916 GCA_004363435.1 Platanista minor
CCCCCCCTCTCCCTTGGCAACCACAAGTCTGTTCTCTATGTTAATTCAGACTTTTCTTGCACTTTATATAAACCACATGCTACAGCACATCCTCTTTTGTGTAAGAATGTTTTTTTCATTCAGTATCACGTTTCTGAAATTCATCCATTGTGTTGCCTGTGTCAGTAGTTGATTCCTTTTTGTTACTGAGTAGGATTTCATTTGTCTATCCATTTACCTTTGGATGGACATTTAAATTGATTGCAGTTTTTGTCTACTATGAATTTTGGCTATTGGGAACATTTGTGTACAAGTCTTTGTGTGGATATGTGCACTCATGTCTCTTTAGTAGGGTGTTCAGTTGCTGGGTCCTATGGTGTACATTTGTGTAGCCTTAGCAAATAGACTGTTTTCCAAAGCGGATGTTCTATGTCACCACCAACAGTAGGTGTGAATCTCGGCTCGTCTTCCTCAGACTTTTCTAATGTTCTCTGAAGCCAGAGAGACCTTGGTTTAGATTCAGGATCAGCTTTGTAACCTTGAGACAATTACTAAATTTATACCACAGTTTTCCCATCTATAAAATGTGGATAATAACCACCTTTTGCAGTGTTTGTGAAGATGGTAGTGCTTGTGGAGATCAGAGACTCTCTGTATTCAACTGCTATAGTAAACACTCCAATATGGTAACTGCTATTATGATTATTATTATCTTCATATTCTCATCGTATCCAGTTACTTCAAGGCAACGTTTTCCAAGATGTGCAGTATGGTGGTACTTGACATTTATTTTACTCTAAGTATTACATAGCCACAGCATTAAAAAATACTGAATCACACAGTGAAAATTTATTTCTATTCCAATTTTCTTTAATCCCAATTATATCAAGTGAAGAGTCTCAGCATGGTGTTAGTCTGATTTAACACCTCTCCAGCACTTGCTAATCTTCCTTTTTAATAAAGTGAGAACAAGACACAGGCTATTAGTGTTTAGAAGGCAACAGTAGCTAGAAATGATTCGAGGTTGTTTTGTCTTCACTGTTTTTTAATTTTTAGTGTTAGTAGAATGGATAGCAAGTAATACTAGTAGTGTTTATGGTAGTGATTTAATCTGTTCACAAATTATTTACATCTAAAAAGCAAGTTGTCTGAAAGAAAAAAAATGTTAAGACAATAATATTATGGGAGGAATCTGGGCATGGCTGCAAGTGCTGTCATAAGTTGATCCCCTCCTGTGGGTCCCACACTCAGTTTCATACTAATCTCCCCAACACACACAGACACAGGCATGTGAGTGTGCAAGGGCATGTATTCCTTATCCTTGGAGTCCAGATCATACAATGAACACAGCACGTCTGGGTCATTGGAGGTGACGTTTTTGGTGGGGCCAGCCAAGCAAGACCAGAGTGGGCACAGCTTCAATCTGTGGGAAAAAGGACAAAGTGATGCTTGAATGAATTTCCATGTCATATATCATTCAGCCAGAGATATTAGAGACAGTGCTGATAAGATTTTAGAGACAAGTAGCGTTGGGCTCAAATTGTGATTTTTGCAAATTACTGGCTGTGTGACATTGGGAAAATAACCTCTCATGGCCTCAGTTTCCTTATTTGTGAAATCGGGGTTCTAATGCCTCCCTGTCTGAGTTGCTGTGGGGATTAAAGGAGTCAACATGTGTTAATAGGTTTAATGAATGCTTTCTATTGTTTTGATGATCCTGGATAGAAGTTCAAGATAGTATAGCATCTTCATTTGCACTATCTCCACTGGGAATCAAGCATGACAAGCTTTTCTTGGCTGATGAGGCTTTGCTGCCTTGAAAGCTTCTTGTACGCCCCATGCTTCCAATATTCTCCCTCCAAGTTTACCATCAAAACTTGTGAAGACTGTGTCCCATCCCCTCAGGCCTCTGCTCTCCTGCTAGAGAGAGTTAGGTCTTAATCCTTGTGAATGGAATAACATATCTGACTACAGAATCTGATCTCGGTGTTTCTGTTTGAGCTCTGCTACATACTTTGCACTTACATCTGTCACAGCTCCCATGTCATTGTGCAGAGAAGTCAGCTAGATGGTAAGCTTCTTGAAGGTAGGGACCGTATATGCTGATCTCTGAATCTGGAGCACATGGCACAATATAGGTGCTCAATAGGAGTGGGATGAATTGAGAGATTGGGATTGACATATGCACACTATTGACACTATTGACACTATGTATAAAAATAGATAACTAATGAGAACCTACTGTATAGCACAGGGAACTCTGCTCAATGCTCTGTGGTGACTAAATGGGAAGGAAATCCACAAAGAAGGGATATATGTATACGTATAGCTGATTCACTTTGCTGTACAGTAGAAATTAACACAACATTGTAAAGCAACTATACTCCAATAAAAATTAAAAAAATATAAAGCCCATGAGAAAGAAAAAACAAACAAACAAAAACAAAACGCTGGTCCACTGATGCCCTGTGGCTCCACTTATTTTCTTAGTAGAATATCAGGTCCTGGAAGGCAGGACCATGTCTGCCTATTCAGTGTTGAATCTCCAGTGCTTTGTAGACTCTCAGGAGCCACAGGTTGAATGAACGAATGAGACAAAAAGGGAGGATGATTTTTCTTTTTGGTGTTTGAGACCAGGATGTGAGCAGATAACTGGACCCACACAAAGGGGTCACCAGCTCCCAGCCAGACCTGTGAGCAGCTGGTCCTATCTGCTCTTTTTGTTGGCAAACACTCTGTAAGAGGCCGCCCTCCAGTGCACCTGCCTGGATGGATCATCTTCTTTGTGATAACAGGAAGGAAAACCATTATAGCACAAGCGCCTTGTCACTCCACATGCCTCTGCCTGTGATAAATGTTCTCCATTTACGGAGTCGTCGGTGGAAACCTAGAGGGAATGATTGCCATCCGGGCTTAACCTGGAGCACGTTCATCATTAAACAACTCCCGTAATTTCCACTGCTCAGCATTCATCTTTTCCTCACAGGGCTGGGTAAAAACAGAGTTTCTGAAAGCTGCCACCTAATTGCTCTTTCTTTCAGCTGTACATTGTTGGGAAGAGGTGGACAGGAGGGATCGCCATCAAATGGACAGGCCTATTTTTTGACTGAGTTGTTCTGATTTACGTTTTTAACAGAGTGGGTTTGCTGTGTTGAGAAAAGAGGACTGGGGAGCAGGGTAGAATCAGGGAGACCAGTCAGGAAGGTTACAGCAGTGATTCCCACTGGGAAATGATGGTGGCTTGGCAAGGATGGAACAGTGGACGTGACTCAGGGCTGGTGTGTGTGGTTGAGATAGTGGTGTGTACCCACCTAGGGGACCATTGCCGTGGCTCTGATGGGAATGGCATCCCTAGAGTTTTGCTGTGCACACCTGTATGGATGCAGTAGTGCTGTAAGAAGTAGGTGGATTCCACGAAGGCAGGGATTTTACTTTGCTCCATGCTCTATCTCTAGTGCTTGCACATGTCTGGCACAGAGTAGGTGCTCATAAAAATGTTTCACATGAATCATATGTTGGCTTCCATCTCCTGCATTCTTGGAAGCATCGCAGCTGCAGGTGACTCAGTGCAGGCTCAAGTGTGTTGTGTGAAAGCCCCTTTGCACTTCAAAGCACTATCATTTTACGTCATCAGGTGCAAACCATCTTTTAACGGCATTATTTGCAGAGAATAGGGAAAAGATAAACTTTATTATACTTTGCCATTCCCCCTTCCCCCAGCGTCATATCTGAGTCACCTCTCACTCCTGATCTGTACTGGCTGCAATTAAAATTAAATCGCCTTTGGGACCAGAACAGTCTCATCTTTATTTACAGCACCTGCAAATCATGCCGCTCCTCCTAATTTTAACAGCTTCTTCAGTGGCAAAAATCTCTTTTCTGAAGGAGTGGGTGGAGAAGTGATAAAGAATAGTTATTGAACTCTATCCTCTGGAGGAGACCAGGCCAGGAGAGGGAAAATTTTGGGGTTCAAGTGTGGTGCTGTCTTTTATGGGCTGAATGACCCTGAACAGATCATGGAAACTTGCTGAACCCCAGTTACCTCATCAATAAGCTGAGGGGAAGATCAATGCCTATTCAACCAATCCAGTGGACTGTAGGAACCCAAGGAGATGACATCTGAGAAAGTTCTTATATTTTTAGTAGCAGAGAGGGGGAGTGAAGTGTGGGAGAATCTATAATAAGCCTATTATTTAAACTATCAGGCTCACTGCATGTTTTGTTTGAAACCCTTCTCATCATGTATCATCATGCTGAAATGACTTTTATCCTATATCTGTCTCTCTATGCCTTTATCTCCTTCCCCATTTCCATCAAATTCGTTCAGCAGTAATTTATTAAACACTTATGATATGCTAGGCACTGAGTTTCTAGCAGGGAACAAGACACATGTGGCTTCTGCCTGTAAGTAGCTTACAAGTTAATAATGCAAGAGAGGCCTGGAAAAAAAAAAATCACATACCTGATGATGTGAATACCACTATGCTACATTCTAGGAAGGGGAAAATGTCTGGAGTTATGAGAACATATAACAGGGAGACTAAACCAGCCTGAAGAGCCAAGGAGCCCTCTGTGCAGATGTGGTATCTACGCAGAGACATGAAGGATGCCTGGGAGTTAGCCAGATGGAAGGAGGGAATAGTGTTCCAGCCAGTGGAACAGTACGTGCTAAGATCTGGATGCTGGAATAAAGCAAGTGAAAGGAGAGGTAAGTCATGAGGATGGACAGGCAGGCAGGGGAGAGATCAGGTAAGCAAATCACTTTGCTAGAGCAGTGGGTGTGTAAACACGGGAGGTGGATGCTGTGATGATACAGTCCTGACAGTGATGACACAGAACCAAACCAAAAGAAAACACACAAGCAAGGAAAGCAACAGTGATAACTCTGGTTCTATTTCCCCTGGATTACTTGCAACATTTTCTCCCAAAGGTGTTTCTTAAATCAAATCACCAACTTAGGACTTTGTGTATGTCCAAGCAGCTCCTTTGTAGAAAGAGTCAAGGTATTCCTTGCCCTTCTGACTCCAGAGGGAAGGTTGGGAGAATAGGCGAAGGCAAAGACAGCACTGGCTGGGCTAAGCTCTCCATGTAGGTAAACAGAACTCCCAGACACAGACACTGGTGCTGTAGTTCACTCATTTAATAAGATTGTTTGCATGACAGTTCTCTTTGAAGTTCCTATCAATCACCCTGGGACACTGTTCTAATGAACACCCTCCCCACCCCAGCTGGATGCAAGCAGACATACAAATTTGCCCCAGGGGAATGGTGGCCTCCCCATGTTCCCATGAAAAGCTCATTACCAAGCCCAGGCAATCACATTTACATTGCTAATTGAAGAAGAAAGCTACAGTAAGCACAAGAGTGAAAATTATTGGGCAATATCAAGGAAAACATCCCCAGTTCCCCTGGGGGTGTCAGTGTCAGCAACCGCAACAGGCCACTGTGCCTGATGCTAATAAAAGAGAAGCTAAAATGAGCACTGAGGAAAATCAGCAGACTCCAGAGATTCTCAATGATTGCCTCTGACATGGAATTTTGAGATATTTCAGTGCGATGGAACTTAATTGAAGTGGAGCAGGGTGGCAAATGGATTTCATTTCTTAAGTGGATTCCCCTAGGGCCAACGAGATATCTAAGCTGAACTGGTTCCACTGTTATTCAAACAGCTGATTTGGCCCAGGAAAACCCCTCTGTTCCCTGTTAATAGATCCTACACTTTCACCACCACTTGACCTGTAGCCCTATGGGAGGAATCAAATTGTTCACCTATAGGTCATGACAACAACAGGTCCTCCCCTGACCCATGACAGGCACAACAAAAGGGAAAAGCACCCCCACCTCCCAAAATGATATGACAGTGAACTCTTGACTGTCATGTGTTTTGACGAATGCTCGTTGCTCTCAATGAAGGACCTGATGTGAAATCCTCAACCATGGGGTGTTTGAAAAATATTTGTTTGCTGTCATCGGGGGAGGATGGCTGAACCTTTCTGAATCAGGTTTTCATGTTTTGAGCAAGATAGTTGCGATGACCTTTTCCGTAACTATTTAAATTACGTTGTACTTCACTTCAAAGGGCTGGGGGTTAGTTGGCATTAGCCTAGATAACACTACTGAGAGAGAGAAACACAAGCGTATTTCAATTTGAAATTTGGAAAATTTCAAACATAAACGAAAGTATAATGAAAGCAAGTGGCATCTGCAAGATGGCGGGATCGGAGCTTCCTACATCATTTTCCCCACAGAACATCGAATTTGACAATCAGCCACGGACATGGGTACCATTGTAGGGATCTGGGAGTCCAGTGGAAAAGTTCCAGCACATCGTTGGAGCAAAAAAGCCCAAGAATAGACACACTGAAAGGATAAGAACAGTTTCACTTTACCCATGTCATCCTCTGCTCCCTGGTGACACAGCTCAGTGCCAAGGAGACCCTTTTAGTCTGCGATTTCTCCAGTGGGGGAAAGTGAGAGTGTGTGAGTGAGGGTCTACCTTCCCCAGCCATGTGGGATGTTGCCCAAGAGGCTGGCTTCTATCCCACTGCATCCAGAATACTGAGGTGAGCTGTAGGACTGAGGGCTGGGGAGAGGCAGGGAGCATAGAAACCAGGGCTCAGAAAGTATCAAAGGGATGCAGATCCTACTAACTTCTTCCTTGGACTCCATCAGGAAGCCTGCCCACAAGCTGCTGGGGATGTCATCTGTGGACCCCCAAACTGACCCATGGACCCACTCAACACTCCCTGTAACTCCTCTCCTGGTGGCTGGATCCCTGTGTGTTCTCATGGACCACGAGCATGAACCTTTGCAGACAGCAAGCGTGTGCGTGCAGAAAGCCTGCCCGACTCTGCAGGACTGGGGAAAACCACGCGAACTTGAGCATCTCAGGGCACTGCCCTCGGGAAACAAAGAGGAGGCTCTCAACACTTACCTGGCTTTGTGGGATCATGACAGGCAAATGATTTTACAAATTCTCTCTGTGAATTCCCTAACACTTTCTGGCTTCCATAGTCTCCTTCTCCTCTTTCTGTTCTGGAAATCTGAAACCTTACTTTCCCCTCTTCTATGCACTTCCCATAACTGACTCTGGGGCCAAGAGGTAGTGGAGTGATATAGTAAAAAGCAATGGAAGGGACTGGGTTCACGATGGTGGAGCAGAAGGACGTGGAGTAGAAGGACATGTACTCAGTCCCTCTTGAGAGAGCACCGGAATCACAACTAACTGCTGAACAGTCATTGACAAGAAGACACTGGAACTCACCCAAAAAGATACCCCCACATCTAAAGACAAAGGAGAAGCCACAGTGAGGCTTCCCGTAGGAGGAGTGCAATCACAAGAAAATCAAATCACATAACTGCTGGATGGGTGACTCACAAACGGGAGAACAATTATACCACAGAAGTCTACCCACTGGAGTGAAGGTTCTGAGCCCCACATCAGGCTTCCCAACCTGGGGTTCTGGCAACGGGAGGAAGAATTCCCAAAGAATCAGACCTTGAAGGCTAGTGGGATTTGATTGCAGAACTTCAACAGGACTGGGAGAAACAGAGACTCCACTCTTGGAGGGCACACACAAAGTAGTGTGCTCATCAGGACCCAGGGGAAGGAGCAGTGACCCCATAGGAGACTGAACCAGACCTACCTGCTAATGTTGGAGCATCTCCTGCAGAGGCGGGGGGTGGCTGTGGCTCACTGAAGGGACAGGGACACTGGCAGAAGAAGTTCTGGGAAGTACTCCTTGGCGTGAGCCTTCCTGAAGTCTGCCATTAGCCCCAGCAAAGAGCCTGTAGGCTCCAGTGCTGCGCTGCCTCAGGCCAAACAACCAACAGAGAGGGAACCCAGCCCCACCCATCAGCAGACAAACGGATTGAAGTTTTACTGAGCTCTGCCCACCAGAGCAACACCCAGCTCTATCCACCACCAGTCTCTCCCATCAGGAAGCTTGCACAAGCCTCTTAGATAGCCTCATTCACCAGAGGGCAGACAGCAGAAGCAAGACGAACTACAATTCTGCAGCCTGTGGAACGAAAACACCACATTCACAGAAAGATAGACAAAATGAAAAGGCAGGGGACTATGTACCAGATGAAGGAACAAGATAAAACCCCAGAAAAACAACTAAATGAAGTGGAGATAGGCAATCTTCCAGAAAAAGAATTCAGAATAATGACAGTGAAGATGATCCAGGACCTCGGAAAAAGAATGGAGGCAAAGATGGAGAATTTACAAGAAATGTTTAACAAAGACCTAGAAGAATCAAAGAACAAACAAACAGAGACAAACAATACAATAAATGAAATGACAAATACACTAGAAAGAATCAATAGCAGAATAACTGAGGCAGAAAAACGGATAAGTGACCTGGAAGACAGAATGTTGGAATTTACTGCAGTGGGACAGAATAAAGAAAAAAGAATGAAAAGAAATGAAGACAGCTGAAGAGACCTCTGGGACAATATTAAACGTACCAACATTGGTATTATAGGGGTCTCAGAAGGAGAAGAGACAGAGGAAGGACCTGAGAAAATATTTGAAGAGATTATAGTCAAAAACTTCCCTAACATGGGAAAGGAAATAGCTACCCAAGTCCAGGAAGCTCAGAGAGTCCCAGGCCGGATAAACCCGAGGAGAAACACACCGAGACACATAGTAGTCAAACTGACAAAAATTAAAGACAAAGAAAAATTATTAAAAGCAACTAGGGAAAAATGACATATAACATACAAGGGAACTCCCATAAGGTTAACAGCTCATTTCTCAGCAGAAGCTCTACAAGCCAGAAGGGAGTGGCATGATACATTTAAAGTGATGAAAGGGAAGAAACTACAATGAAGATTACTCTACCCAGCAAGGATCTCATTCAGATTCAAAGGAGAAATCAAAAGCTGTACAGACAAACAAAAGCTAAGAGAATTCAGCACCACAAAACCAGCTCTACAACAAATGCCAAAGGAACTTCTCTAAGTGGGAAACACAAGAGAAGAAAAGGGCCTACAAAAACAAACCCAAAACAATTAAGAAAATGTTAATAGGAACATACATATCGATAATCACCTTAAACGTGAATGGATTAAATGCTCCAACCAAAAGACACAGGCTCACTGAATGGATACAAAAACAAGACCCATCTATATGCTGTCTACAAGAAAACCACTTCAGACCTAGGGACACATACAGACTGAAAGTGAAGGGATGGAGAAAATATTCCATGCAAATGGAAACCAAAAGAAAGCTGGAGTAGCAATCCTCATATCAGATAAAGTAGACTTTAAAATAAAGAATGCTACAAAAGACAAGGAAGGACACTACATAACGATCAAGGGATCAACTCAAGAAGAAGATATAACAATTATAAATATATATGCACCCAACATAGGAACACCTCAATACATAAGGCAAATGCTAACAGCTATAAAAGAGGAAATCGACAGTAACACAGTAATAGTGGGGGACTTTAACACCTTTAACACTTAATGCCAATGGACAGATCTCCAGACAGAAAATTAATAAGGAAACAGAAGCTTTAAATGACACAATAGAGCAGATAGATTTAATTGATATTTATAGGACATTCCATCCAAAAACAGCAGATTACACTTTCTTCTCAAGTGCACACAGAACAGTCTCCAGGATGGATCACATCTTGGGACACAGATCAAGCCTCAGTAAATTTAAGAAAGTTGAAATCATAGCAAGCATCTTTTCTGACCACAATGCTATGAGATTAGAGATAAATTACACGGAAAAAAACTGTAAAAAACACAAACACATGGAGGCTAAACAATACATTACTAAATAGCTAGGAGATCACTGAAGAAGTCAAAGAGTAAATCAAAAAATACCTAGAGACAAATGACAATGAAAACACCACAATCCAAAACCTATGGGATGTAGCAAAAGCAGTTCTAAGAGGGAAGCTTATAGCAATACAATCCTGCCTCAAGAAACAAGAAAAATCTCAAATAAACAATCTAACCTTACACCTAAAGGACCTAGAGAAAGATGAACAAACAAAACCCAAAGTTAGTAGAGGGAAAGAAATCCTAAAGATCAGAGCAGAAGTAAATGAAATAGAAACAAAGAAAACAATAGCAAAGATCAATAAAACTAAAAGCTTGTTCTTTGAGAAGATAAACAAAATTGATAAATCATTAGCCAGACTCATCAAGAAAAAAAGGGAGAAGACTCAAACCATTAGAACTAGAAATGAAAAAGGAGAAGTAACAACTGACACTGCAGAAATTCAAAGGATCATGAGAGATTACTACAAGCAACTCTATGCCAATAAAATGGACAACCTGGAAAAAATGGACAAATTCTTAGAAAGGTATAACCTTCTAAGACTGAACCAGGAAGAAATAGAAAATATGAACAGACCAATCACAAGTAATAAAATTGAAACTGTGATTAAAAATCTTCCAACTAACAAAAGTCCAGGACCAGCTGGCTTCACAGGTGAATTCTATCAAACATTTAGAGAAGAGTTAACACCCATCCTTCTCAAACTCTTCCAAAAAAATGCAGAGGAAGGAACACTCCCAAACACATTCTGTGAGGCCACCATCACCCTGATACCAAAGCCAGACAGAGATACTACAAAAAAAGAAAATTACAGACCAATGTCACTGATGAATATAGATGCAAAAATCCTCAACAAAATACTAGCAAACAGAATCCAACAACACATTAAAAGGATCATACACCATGATCAAGTAGGATTTACCCCAGGAATGCAAGGATTCAGTACATGCAAATCAATCAGTGTGACACACCATATTAGCAAATTGAAGAAGAAAAAACATATGATCATCTCAATAGATGCAGAAAAAGCTTTTGACAAAATTCAACACGCATTTATGATAAAAACTCTCCAGAAAGTGGGCAGAGAGGGAACCTACCTCAACATAATAAAGGCCATATATGACAAACCCACAGCAAATATCATTCTCAATGGTGAAAAACTGAAAGCATTTCCTCTAAGATCAGGAACAAGACAAGGATGTCCACTCTCACCACTATTATTCAACATAATTTTGGCAGTCAGAGAAGAAAAAGAAATAAAAGGAATGCACATTGGAAAAGAAGAAGTAAAACTGTCACTGTTTGCAGATGACATGATACTATACATAGAGAATCCTAAAGATGCCACCAGAAAACTACTAGAGCTAATCAATGAATTTGGTAAAGTTGCAGGATACAAAATTAATACACAGAAGTCTCTTGCATTCCTATACACTAACAACAAAAGATCAGAAAGAGAAATTAAGGAAACAATCCCATTCACCACTGCAACAAAAAGCATAAAATACCTAGGAATAAACCTACCTAAGGAGTTAAAAGACCTGTACTCAGAAAACTATAAGACACTGAGGAAAGAAATCAAAGATGACACACACAGATGGAGAGATATACCATGTTCTTGGACTGGAAGAATCAATGTTGTGAAAATGACTATACTACCCAAAGCAATCTACAGATTCAATGCAATCCCTGTCAAATTATCAATGGTATTTTTACAGAAGTAGAACAAAAAATCTTAAAATTTGTATGGAGATGCAAAAGACCCCAAATAGCCAAAGCAATCTTGAGGGAAAAAAAGGAGCTGGAGGAATCAGACTCCCTGACTTCAGACTATACTACAAAGCTACAGGAATCAAGACAATATAGTACTGGTACAAAAACAGAAATATAGATAAACCTATGCACCTGTGGTCAACTAATCTATGACAAAGGAGGCAAGGATATACAATGGAGAAAAGACAGTCTCTTCAGTAAGTGGTGCTGGGAAAGCTGGACAGCTACATGTAAAAGAATGAAGTTTGAACACTCCCTAACACCATACACAAAAATAAACTCAAAATGGATTAAAGACCTAAATGTAAGACCGGACACTATAAAACTCTTAGAGGAAAACATAGGCAGAACACTCTATGACATAAATCACAGCAAGATCCTTTTTGACCCACCTCCTAGAGAAATGGAAATTAAAACAAAAATAAACAAATGGGACCTAATGAAAAAGCTTAAAAGCTTTTTCCTAGCAAAGGAAACTATAAACAAGATGAAAAGACAACCCTCAGAATGGGAAAAAATATTTTCAAGTGAATCAACAGACAAAGGATTAATCTCCAAAATATATAAACAGCTCATGCAGCTCAATATTAAAAAAACAACCCAATCAAAAAATGGGCAGAAGACATAAATAGACATCTCTGCAAAGCAGACATACAGATGGCTAAGAGGCACATGAAAAGATGCTCAACATCTCTAATTATTAGAGAAATGCAAATCAAAACTACAATGAGGTATCACTTCACACTGGTTAGAATGGGCATCATCAGAAAATTTACAAACAACAAACACTGGAGAGGGTGTGGAGAAATGGGAACCCTCTTGCACTGTTGGTGGGAAGGTAAATTGATACACCTGCTATGGAGAACAGTATGGAGGTTCCTTAAAAAAATAAAAATAGAATTACCATATGACCCAGCAATCCCACTACTGGGCATATACCCAGAGAAAACTGTAATTCAAAAAGACACATGTACCCCAATGTTCATGGCAGCACTATTTACAATAGCCAGGTCATGGAAGCAACCTAAATGCCCATCGACAGATGAATGGATAAAGAAGATGTGGTACATGTATACAGTGGAATATTCCTCAGCCATAAAAAGGAATGAAATTGGGTCATTTGTAGAGATGTGGATGGACCTAGAGACTGTCATGCAGAGTGAAGTAAGTCAGAAAGAGAAAAACAAATATTGTTTATTAACACATGTATGTGGAATCTAGAAAAATGGTACAGATGAACCAGTTTGCAAGGCAGAAATAGAGACACAGATGTAGAGGACAAATGTATGGACACCAAGGGGGGAAAGTGGTGGGTGGTGTGGTGGTGGTGGGATGAACTGGGACATTGGGATTGACATA